>PVKB01005189.1:0-106923 GCA_004027205.1 Ctenodactylus gundi
TGAGGTAGTATTGGGTTTTGAACTCAGGGCCTTGTGCTTGCTAGGCAAGCGCTTTAACTGCTGAGCTATGCCCCCAGTCCCAAAAATGCTTCCTTAGTCTTAGCCCCTGTCCGGCTGACACCTATCTTACCACCCTATTCTTAGCAGCACTACATTTATTATTTTTTAAAATTTACTTATTTATTTTTATTTGCATGCCATCTCCCTTCCCCTGCCTCCCTGGCACCCCATTCTCTTTCCCTTTCCATGATCTCCTTTGTATCTCTCGCATTTTGTATGGACTGTATTCTCAGAGAATCCATCTGATATTTAATTTTCTGGGTCTGATTAATTTTGCTAAGCATAATGGTCTCAAGGTGCACCCATTTTCCTACAAATGACCCAAATTTGTCATTCCCCCCCATTTTATTGATATGTATAAATGCAATACATAAAGTTTACGTTGATCTTGAGTATTTTGTGCATATATATATATCATGGCAAAGTTACAAATCCTTCCTCTCTCCCTTTTCAACCCTCTCCCCTCCCTCCAGTTCCCATTATTTCCCACAATAAGTTCTATAAAATAATTGTGATCTGGGTTTGTCATATCAGAGAAACCATTTGACATTTCACCTGCTTCTGACTCACTTCACTGAGCATGATGGTCTCAAGTTGCTTAAATTTACCTACAAAAGCTTCCAACCTACCTGTCTTTATAGATGAGTAGTATTCCATTGTGTATAAATACCACAGTTTGTGTATCCACTGGTATGTTGATGAGTGCATTGGTGTCTTCCACATTTTAGTTACTGTTAGTTGTGCTGCTATGAACATGGGTGTACATGTATCTCTGGTATGTGTTGTTTTTAACTCTTTTTGGTAATATTCCCATCGCTGGATCAAAGGGGATACTTATTTCCAATCTATTGAGAGTCTTCCATACTGCTTTCCATAGTGGTTGTACCAGTTTACATTCCCACCAGCAGTGCAGGAGGGTTCCTTTCTCCCCACTGCCTCGCCAGCACTGATTGCTGTTTGAGTTCTTGATATAGGCCAATCTCTCTGGAGTTAAGATGGTATCTTAGTGATGTTTTGATTTACATTTCTCTTATGGCTAAGAATGATGAACATCTTTTCATGTATTTATTGGCCAGTTGAACTTCTTTATCTGAGAACTGCCTCTTCCTTTCCTTTGCCCATTTTTCAATAGGGTCTTTGATTCGGGGGGCTTGCTTTTCTTCAGTTCCCTGTATATTCTGGTTACAAGCCTCCTATCTGAGTTGTTGGTGGTGAATATTTTTTCCCATTCTATCAGTTTCTTTTTACACTGTTGATAATTTCCTTTGTCGTGCAGAAACTTTTTGATTTGACATAATCCCATTTATTAATTCTGGGGGCTATTTCTTTTGCTTTTGGTGTCTTACTAAGAAAGTTCTTGCCTACACCTATGTCTTTTAAATATTTGCCTAATTTGTCTACCAGGAGATTCAGTGTTTCAGTTTTAATGTCTAGGCCTTTGATCCACTTTGATTTCATTTTAGTGCACGGTGACAGGTGTGCTTGCACATTCATTCTTCTGTAGGTGGATGTCCAATTTCCCCAGCACCATTTGTTGAAGAGGCTGTCCTTTTTCCAGTGTATGCTTTTGTCTTCTTTATCAAAGATTAGATAGCTGAGGGTATTTGAGTTTGTTTCTGCATCCTCAATTCTGATCCAGTGATCTGTTTTTGTGCCAGTCCGAATTTGTCATTCTTACTACTACTCCACTGTGTATATATACCACATTTTCTTCATCCAGCCATCTGTACTCAGGCACATGGGCTTCTTCCAAGATTTGGCTGTTATCAATTGTTAGCACTGCATTCATTTATTTTTCCTCTGTTTTTTCTCCACTATTTTTATTAATATACATATGCAATACATAATGTTTACAGTGAACTTGAGTATTTCGTGCACATATATATCATATCAACTTTACAATCCCTCCCATTTTTGACCCTCCCACACCTTCCCCATCCCTTACCCACAACTCCGGCTATCACATCATGTGGTTCTATAGAATGTCTGTGTTCTGGATTTCCCAAGTCAGAGAGACTATGCAGTACTTAACATGTTTAATCTTCCACATCTAAATCATTTCCCTTAAGTCACCACTCTTTAGCTCAGCTTTCTATTCCTCGAATGGGCCGCAGTGATCAAATCTTGATCTCTCTTCTCTGAGTCTACCCAATCCCTTTATTGGGATATTTGCCATAAGTTCTTTTTTTTTCTATGTTTTGCTGTATCTTTGTTGATATTCTTAAACCTGGCCTTATCCATCTGTCCACATAAGAAAGTAACTACAAGCATGTAATTCAAAGGACTAAATATGAGAAGGAAGAAGAAAAGTTAAATTTCAAATGCCTTAGCTGAATACTGGAAGGTACCTGTTTGTAAATGCACAGGGTTATCTTTACATCAGTCAGTTTTCTTAGGATAAATTTACATCAAAGACCTAATAAGTGAATTGCTACAATAAACAAACTTAAAACTATATCACATTGCTACATTAAATGAACTTAAATCTATATTATATAAGTATACTTAAAATAAGAGATACGAAGGCAAATTTAGTTATTTTAGAATTTTTTAACTTTCATAACTTATTTACTCACATTTCATTGATTACTAATATTCTGCTAGATTTGGTTTATAATTTTATCTGCCTATCCATCCATATATTCATACATACATATTTTTAAGAGATTTTATGTCAATTCCCCATGTTGCATGTAATTATTCTGCTTTGCACACTACTATACCATTACTGATGATAATGATGTGGGAAGATTTCACAGATTTTATAGAACAGCTGGTACTGTTTTAGAAGTATAACAATCAAGTGATTTAAAAACTTTTTTTTTGACACAGGGGGTCTTGCTCTGTAGCCCAGGCTAGTCCTGAATTCGCTGGTATAGCCCAGTCTGGCCTTAAGACTCAGGACAATCCCCCTGCCTCAGCCTCCCCAAGGGGGAGATCACAGGCCTCTGCCACCATGCTCGGCTTTATGTGGTGCTGGAGAATTGAACTCAGGGCCTATGCACTTGCAAGGCAAGTGCTTTAACCGCTGTGTCATTCCTGCAGCCCCAGCACTGCATTTACTGTCACACTCCTCTCTTCTAAAAATAGTTATTGTTGTTTTTTTGGAGACAGAATCTCTCTCTGTAGTCCAGGCTGGCCCTGAACTCACTATGTGGCCCCGGCTGACCTGGAACTCAGAGCAGTCCTTCTGCCTCAGCTTCCTGAGTATTGAGATTATAGGTGTGCACCACCACTCCTGGCTAACAGCTGTTTCTAAGACCCCAAACTGCTTCCCTTGGGTCATCTTCTTTCCATTCTAGATACCCCACCTTGTCCTAGGTGTGTGTGTGTGTGTGTGTGTGTGTGTGTGTGTGTGTGTGTGTTTGCAGTACTGCGGATTGAACCCACAGCCTCACACACAATTCCTCTTTAAAATTCCATGGCCTGGGCTGGAGGAATGGCTCAGCAGTTAAAGCACTTGCCTAGCAAGCACTATGTCAAGTGCTAAGTACCCATGTTTGATTCCCAGCACCACATAAACTGGGCGCAGTAGCACACGCCTGTAATCCCACCAATCGGGAGGCTGAGGCAGGAGGATTGCCAAGGCCAGCCTGGGCTCCATAATGAGTTCAGGACCAGGCTGGGCTATAGAGCGAGATCCTGTCTCAAAACAGACAAATAAAATTCCCTGGCCCTTGGGGTGGAGAATATCGGAGATGTGCAAGGCCTGAATTTGATTATCCAGCACCATATAAACCGAGCGTGGTGGCACAGGCCTGTAATCCCAGCGTTTGGGAAGCTGAGGCAGGAGGATCGCTGTGAGTTCGAAGCCAGTCTAGGCTGCAGAGTGAGTTCAGGTCTAGCCTGCACTACAGAGTGGGACTCTGCCTCAATTAAAAAATAAATGAAATAAAATTCTGTGGCCCAAGGAAGACAGAATTCAAGCTCCATTCTCTTCCTCCTTAGCACCTGAGCCAGGACTGAATGCTTAAAAACCCTCTCTTTAGAGTGGCAGAGGGGCTGGGCGTGCAGCTCAGTGGCTAAAGCACTTGATTAGTGTGCTCAAGGCCCTGGGTTGGACTGACTCCACCTAAAAATCAGCTGGATGTTGTGGGACATGCCTATAATCACAGCACTGAGAAGCTGAGGCAGGACAATTGTTATGAGTTCAAAGCCAGTCTGAACTACAGAGTTAGATCCTGTCTCAGAAAAAAAAAAAAAGTTTCAGGAAAGCCGCGGAATCCAGGCAAACAGTCTACCACTGAGCTACCTGCCAGTACCCAGACCCTTCTTATAACCCAGTGATTCCAGTCAGTGGACCAGAACCCCCCTCATCCAGTATGACTTAACTTGATTATATCTGCAAAAACCCCAATTCCAATTAAGGTCACATTTCAGGCCCCCAGGGTTAGGATTTGCATGCATCCTTTTGGGGAACATGTTCTACCCACTATGGGCAACACCCAAAATAAATAAGGAAACCATATAGCATGCCGGTAATAGAAAACACACAATATCCTGAGCACTGTGACACACACCTGTAGTCCCAGCACTCTAGCAGCCTGAAACAGAAGTTCGAGTCCAGCTATGGCAACTTAGTGAATTACTAAAACCCTGCCTCAAATTTAAAAAAAAAATATTTATTTATTTATTTGTTTTTGAGACGGAGTCTCACTGTGTATTCCAGTCTGGTCCTGAACTCACTATAGAACACAGTCTGGTCTTAAACTCATGGCAATCCTCCTGCCTCAGCCTCCCAAGTGCTGGATTTACAGGCATGTGCCACCATCCCCGGTTTATGTGGTGCTGGGCAATTGAATTCAAGGCCTTGTGCTTGCTAGGCAAATGCTTTAATCACTGTGCCATTCCTCTAGTCCTCTGTCTCAAATCTAAAAATAATAATAGTAGTAAATAAAAAGGGGTTGGGGGAGCTGGAGGAATGGCTAGTGGTTAAAGTACTTACCTAGCAAGTGCTAAGTCAAGTGCTAGCTAAGTACCTGAGTTCAATTCCCCAGCAGCACCACATATACTGGGTGTGGTGGCACATGCCTATAATCCCAGCACTCGGGAAGCTGAGGCAGGAGAATTGCCATGAGTTCAGGTTCAGTCTGAGCTCCATGGTGAGTTCAGGACCAGCCTGGGCTACAGAGTGAGACCCTGTCTCAAAAAAGGAGGAGGGGGGAGTTGGGGATACAGCTTACAAAAAAAGACACACGACATAATAAAGTGGGAAGGGCCTGGGAGGCCTAGGGCATTGTGATTTTAGATGGGAGGCTAGGGAGGGCCTTGCTGAGGAGGAGACATTTGAGCCAAGACTGAACAAGGTGAGAGAGCCAGCCAGGACATCTCGGGCATCTTGGGAGAGCAGCCAGGTGGAGATGGGGCAGGTGCAGAGGGCCTGGGGTGGGAGGGCACCTGTGGATTTGCCACACTTCCAGAAGGCTGGAGAGAGAGCGAGGGGGAGATGAAACGAGTCAGGTGGCAGGGGTGAGGCAGGCAGGAGTCTGGCTGTGCAGGCCTTTGTTGCCCCAGTGAGTTCAAATTCTAGCCTCCTGTCTCATGGGGTGACTCTTCAGCCACGGGACTCTGGTGACTTCTGCTTCCCCACCAGATATCTATGCCATTGGGGTGGGCAACCTGGACGTGGACTGGAAGGAACTGAACCAACTGGGGTCCCAGAAGGATGGCGAGAAGCACGCTTTCAAGCTGCAGGATGCACAGGCGCTGCGCCAGGTCTTTGAGCACATGCTGGGTGAGCGAGCCGTGCCCCCTGCCCCTGGCAGGGGAGGAGGCCGCAGGGGCCCGGGTCCCTCACTCGCTTCCTTCCCCACCTGATCCTCACACCCGCAGATGTCTCCAAGCTCACGGACACCATCTGCGGTGTGGGGAACATGTCAGCCAATGCCTCCGACCAGGAGAGGACACCCTGGCAGGTCACCATTAAGGTACCGGGAAGAAGGGGTGGCGTTTGGATCCCAGAAGTGGAGGCGGCTGCAGGACACAGATGCCGCAGTCCCTGCATATGGCCTGTTCCCTGCAGCCCAAGAGCCTGGAGACCTGCCGGGGGGCCCTCATCTCTGACCAGTGGGTGCTGACGGCAGCGCACTGCTTCCACCAGGCTGAGGACCGCTCCCTGTGGAGGGTCAATGTGGGTAAGGCGGAAGTTGCACTGGAGCTGCTCCCACCGTCTGTCCCCAGCCTCTGGCCACTTCAGGAGCCTTGGCACAGCCTAACCTGCCATATTGTTCTCAGGGGACCCCAACTCCCGTTGGGGCAAAGAATTCCTTATTGAGAAGGCAGTGATTGCCCCGGAATTCAATGTCTCTGCGAAGAAGGACCAGGGCATCCAGGAGTTCTACGGTTATGACATTGCCCTCCTAAAGCTGGCCCAGAAAGTGAAGATGTCCACCCATGCCAGGTGTGTGAGGAGGCTGGGACAGGAAGGGGCCCTGGGGAGACCCCAGGGGCAACCAGGGATGACACTGCGTGACGCTTGCTCTTCTCAGGCCCATCTGCCTTCCCTGCACCATGGAGGCCAACATAGCTCTGCGGAGACCCCAAAGCAGCACTTGCCAGGATCATGGTGAGTGCTGGGGCTTCTGGGCCTAGGGGCCCCAACCCGGAAGTCTGGATTCTGGGTAAAAGGACCCATGCCAACGCCCCCTTCTCCTTCATGGCAGAGAAGGAACTTCTGAAGCAACAGAGCATTCCTGCTCATTTTGTGGCCTTGAATGGGAGCAAGCTGAACATTAACCTCAAGACTGGGGCGGAGGTGAGGGTCTGAGGCCGGGGTCCCCCCGGCAGCTTCCTGTGGCTCTTTCTCCTGCAGCTCTGGCTGTGTTTCCCACAGGACCTAGTCACCCCTCCTCCCGGGCATAGCTGGTCATTCCACCCTTCTCACTCTGCCCCTACTGCAGAGAACAAGCTGTATCGAGGTGGTCTCCCAAGACAAAAAGACGTTCCCCAACTTGATAGACGCCAGAGAGGTGGTAACAGATCAGTTCCTATGCAGTGGAACTGAGGGTGACGAAAACACCTGCAAAGGTGAGTGGTCCTCCTGCCCCCCGCCTGGGTTGCCAAATTGCAGGCTGCTATGGCCCTGTGGCCTGTGGGGACACCAGTGCCCTGCCCCAGTGACACCGTCTCTTGCCCTCGTTGTCTGTAGGAGAATCTGGAGGAGCGGTTTTCCTTGAGCGGAGGTTCAGGTTTTTCCAGGTGAGAAGAGCAGCTCAGGGCTCAGCTGCCGGAACCTGGCCTAGCTGGGCCCCTGAGCGAGGATCTGAAGGGTGCGGGGCTGTGGTGGCCTCCCATCCCCTATCCCCCCTCTTCTGCAGGTGGGCCTGGTGAGCTGGGGGCTTTACAACCCCTGTTTTGGCGCCCCCAACATAAACGTGCGCAAAAAGCCTCCCCGAGGAGTCATACCTCCGGCTCGAGACTTCCACATTAATCTCTTCCGGCTGCAGCCCTGGCTGAGGCAGCACCTGGATGGCGTGCTGAACTTCCTGCCTCTTTAATCATGGCCACTGGGCCCTTTGCTGCCTGCCGGGACCTGCAGTCTCCCCCACATACTACCTCTGTCCGTCCACCCTCCGACCTCAGGACCCTTCCTCACTCCAGCTGCCTAAGCGGGGCGAGCCCCAGGGTGGGGCCAGGGTGGCAGCCTCCCCCTCATCCCCCACCACCCGGGCTCCCCTGGCTGGCTGGGCTCAAATCCCTCCCATTGTGTATCAGACTGCTGCTCCTTTCACTTTCATGTGGAATTCCCCACTTATGAAATTAATAAAAATCTGTGATTTCCACATCTGTCTGTGCCTCTGCCAAAGGGATGGGCAGCCAGATGATTCCAGGAAGGTCAGAGACCCTGCTGGACAAACAGTGGTTGGACTCTGCTCCATAACACAGTCCATGGGACTAAAGCCGGGGCTGCTCTGGTCCCTGCAGGGGTGGTCCGTCACCCCCCCCAACCCCCCAGAACGTGTCTAAGGGGAGAGTCCCAGACCTCAGGCAGCAGAGGGAGGGGTTACGTGGTTTCTAATTCTTCGCTTGGCCGCTCAGCTGGGCCCTCCTGTTTGGCCCTTCTGGGAAATCGGTGTGTTCTGGGCAGGCAGGGCAAACCGCAGGTGCCAAAGCAGATTACATAAAAGGCTGGGGGCTGGTGGGGAAGGGAGTGCGGCCAGGCTAGGGCCTGAGTTTCAGCGTGGTCACCGAGTGGAGCAGGCGCACGGGACAAACCTCGGCCGCAGCTTCTCTCTCCTGCCTTCCACCACCATGGGGCGCTATTTCAGCCCCCTGCCCTGCTTGGTACCCTTGGCCTTGGGCCTCCTGTGTGGAGGTAAGCAGGGGGTCCATCTCTTCCTGCTGACACCAGTATCCCTCCCTGGCCTCCCGGGCCAGGCTTCAGCAGCCTTTCTCTGCAGGTGTGAGCCCAACTCTGCTGCCCGTGGGCCTGCCCCAAGGCCCCTGCTCCCTGGAGGGGGTAGAGATCAAAGGTGGGTCCTTCCGACTGCTCCGAGAGGGCCGAGCCCTGGAGTACGTGTGTCCCTCGGGCTTCTACCCCTACCCAGTGCAGACTCGCACCTGCAAATCCACTGGGTCCTGGAGCACCCTGAAGACTCAAGACCAAAAGATTGTCAAGAAGGCAGAGTGCAGAGGTTGGAGGCCATGGGCACGGGCTTGGGCTGTGGTGGGAGGGACGGAGCAGGTGGTGTTCAGGGTCAGCACTCGGGTGGCATTAGGGCTGGTGGCCAGACCTAGGGCTTCAAGTAGGAGGGGAGGAGGCAGGGGAGCTCCCCTTACTAAGCATCTGCTTTGTGTCAGCCAGTCCTGGCAGTAAAAAGAAACGGGATGGGAGCAGTGGGGATGGCAGAGGGCTGAGGGGTGGGTCCCCCTCCTATGGGACTGGGAGGTCCTGTTTCTCAGCCACAGGGTCTTGAAGGTGGCCGTTCCCTCTTGGTAACTTCTACTGATTCTCCCCAAAGCAATCCGCTGCCCAAGACCACAGGAGTTTGAGAATGGGGACTACTGGCCCCGGTCTCCCTTCTACAATTTGAGCGATGAAATCTCTTTCTACTGCTACCATGGGTACACGCTAAAAGGCTCTGCCAACCGCACATGCCAAGTGAATGGCCGGTGGGACGGGCAGACAGCCATCTGTGACAATGGAGGTGAGACATGCGCCTGCCCCCACGACCCCACCTCTCCTGATGGCTGCACCCTGAGGAATGGACCCCCATGCCGTTATCTGCCTCTGGCTCAGTGCTCCCCTCCACATCTCCTGCCTCTGCAGCATCGTACTGCCCCAACCCGGGCATCCCCATTGGCACAAGGAAGGTGGGCAGCCAGTATCGCCTTGAAGACACTGTCACCTACCACTGCAGCCGGGGGCTGACACTGCGTGGCTCCCAGCAGCGAAGATGCCAGGAAGGTGGCACTTGGAGTGGGACTGAGCCTTCCTGCCAAGGTGACCCTTGACCTTTAACCAGCTCCTCCAGCCTAATGGTGTGGACCACCATGTCCAGCAAATTTTTGTGGTGCTGGGGAATTGAACCTAGGGCCTTGCACATGGTTGGCAAGTGATTTAACCACTGCGCTAAGACCCCAGCCCAGCTCTTTCCTCTCTTTTCCTCTCCTACTCCTGGCCCCCGTACTGGGGATGTGACCCAGGGCCTTCCTACTCATCTATGTCCCCAGTCCATTTTATTATTGATTTTGAGGCAAGGTCTGCTTAAGTCACTAAACTGCTGAGTAGAGCTTTCTCACACCCAAGCTTTTCCTAACCTGGAAATCTATTGTCCTGTCTCTCTGGCCCTGTGTCCTCAACCCTCCAGACATCTGACCGATTTCTGACCTTTCCCAGATTCTTTCATGTACGACACGCCTCAAGAGGTGGCCGAAGCCTTCCTGTCTTCCCTGACAGAGACCATAGAAGGAGTTGATGCTGAGGATGGGCACAGCCCAGGTTGGAGGGCAGCAAGGGGAGGCAGGCAGGGCGCTGGGGGAGAAGGGAGGAGGGGCAGGAGAGCCATACCTGAGTCTTGCTGCTGGCACTCAGGGGAACAAACGAAGCGGAAGATCATCCTGGACCCCTCAGGCTCCATGAACATCTACTTAGTGCTGGATGGATCAGACAGCATCGGAGCCAGCAACTTCACAGGGGCCAAGAGGTGTCTTGTCAATTTAATTGAGAAGGTAGAGTCTTCCTCCCTGTGAATGCGGGGATCCTGACTGGCCCTTGCCAGACTGGCTCCCTGGTGCTCCCAGCTCCTGTGAATTTCAGGGTCCAAGAAAATCTCCAGGTCCCCTTTGCCCTTCCCCAGGCCCTTGCCATTTAGCACAGCCTTGTCTCATGGGCCCCTTCCTGTGGCCTTCCCTACCACCCCCAAATTGCTGAATTCTCCCAACCATGGTGTTCTACTTTCAACGCATGACCACTTGCTGCCCTCACTCACAGGTGGCAAGTTATGGGGTGAGGCCAAAATACGGTCTGGTGACATACGCCACAGATTCCAAAGTCTTGTTCAGAGTGTCCGATGAAAAGAGCAGTGACGCAGACTGGGTCACACAGCAGCTGGACAAAATCAGCTACGAAGGTCAGTAGTTCAGGCAGAGAAGCTGTGGGGCTCACGTTGGGGTCACAGGGCTCCAGGGTGTGGTGGGGAGGATGAGCCCCCAGAAGACAGGGCGGACCACTGTGTAGTAAGGCTATGTATAGGGTTAGCGGGAACCTGTTGGAAGCCAGGAGGGCCACTGCGTGGTCAATGAGATGACTGGACTCTCCAATGTGGAAGCCAGCTAACCCCAGTTGGGATGGGCCTTTGGGGCTCAAGGTGGCATAGAAGATCGGGCGAGGTCGGGTGAGGGTGACCTCTTCTTTCTCCACAGACCACATGTACAAGTCGGGGACCAACACCAAGAGGGCCCTCCAGGCTGTGTACAGCATGATGAGCTGGGAAGGGGACACCCCCCCTGAGGGCTGGAACCGCACCCGCCATGTCATCATCCTCATGACTGATGGTTAGAAGGGGCCCTTCTCCTGCCCCAGCCTCCTCTGCCAGGATGGGTCCTTCAAGTCACATCTAACACGAGACTGAGTTGGGGCCCTGAACACCCCTCTTAGTGGGCTGTTGGGCTTAACCATGACCCTTTGCAAGGAGGGGTCCTCAGTGAGCTGTCACCTCCATCCCATCATTGCCCTGCTCAGCCAGCCATCTGCGTCACTGACTCCAAACAATTTATCTTTTCTGACCCTCTTCCCATCCTCAAGGTCTCTGTCTCTTCTGCAGGTTTGTACAACATGGGTGGTGACCCAGTCACGGTCATTGATGATATCCGGGACTTGCTGGACATCGGCAGGGATCGCAAAAACCCAAGGGAGGATTATTTGGGTGAGTGACTGGAGCGGCCTACCCAGGACTCGGTGCTCTGCTTCCTCAGTCCTGGGGCCTCATCGTCCCTTTCTCCCCAGATGTGTACGTGTTTGGGGTCGGGCCTCTGGTGGACCAAGCGAACATCAATGCTTTGGCTTCCAAGAAGGAGAATGAACAACATGTGTTCAAAGTCAAGGACATGGAAAACCTTGAGGATGTTTTCTTCCAGATGATCGGTAGGAAGATTCAAAAGCAGGAGACTGTTGGGCAGCTCTGCTGCCCCAAGGCCCCCCGGAGTTGCTCATTTGTGTCCCCAAAGCCCCAGCAGTCTGGAAGGCCCTTCTTTTTCCCTACCTGGGTCAGTTTCCTGGCACTGTCCACTTACTGATCTGAGAATCATGACAGTTCTGGGTGACTTCAAATACCCTTCTAGAAGACCTCATTTTACAGATGTAAAAGCAAGCTAAGGGACAGTAGTCTAGCAAGAGATGAGCCTGAAAAAACCCAGGTCTCTTACCTCTTAAGCCTGAGTTTTATTATTTTCTTCCAGTACTGGAGATTAGATACATGGCCTTTGCACAGAGCTACATCCCCAGGCTTCTTTTTAAATTTTGAAATGGGGCTTTGCTAACTTGTTCAGTTGTGCAAGCTAGGCTTGAACTTTCAATCCTCCTGATCTGGTAATCCCAAGTTCTTATGGCCAAGCCACGGTGGTCCCTCATCTCCTAACAGGGAAGCAGATGCCCTTGGCCTTTTTCCTTCTGTGGCCTCTGCTCCCCCATGGACAGGCAGGGATCCTTCCGGAAGTGATTACTGCGGTCTCCAGCTCTCTGTCCACTTTCCCTTTCTGCCAGATGAAAGCAAATCTCTGGGTCTCTGCGGCATGGTTTGGGAGCACAGGAAAGGGACCGATTACCACAAGCAACCGTGGCAGGCCAAGATCTCAGTCACTGTAAGCAGTGGGTTTGTGTTGGAGGGAAGACGAAGAGAGGGCTAAACGTCACACTAGCCTGTGGCCCAGAAGAGTGAGCTTTCTCTCTCCGCTCTACTGTTCCCAGCGGCCTCAGAAGGGACACGAGAACTGTATGGGAGCTGTGGTGTCTGAGTACTTTGTGCTGACTGCGGCACACTGTTTTACTGTGGATGACCAGAAACACTCCATCAAGGTCAATGTGGGTAAGGATGCAACAGACCGGTCCTGGGCTCTGGCTGCGCCCTCCAGGCCCCCTCCCACTTCCTGGTCACCCACTCTGCCAGTCCCAGAGCAGGCCCTCCTTTGTACCCCAAACCAGTCAGGAACGGCACTGGGCCAAGAGGCAGGAGCCTGCCCACAGAAAAGTAGCATCCCCCTTCCCCTCAGGAGGGAAGAGGCAGGACCTGGAGATAGAAGAAGTCCTCTTTCACCCCAACTACAACATCAACGAGAAAAAGGAAAAAGGAATTCCTGAATTTTACGACTATGATGTGGCATTGATCAAGCTCAAGAACAAGCTGAAGTATGGCCAGACCCTCAGGTGAGAGCCCTTGGGGGCCCTTGAAGGCTGGGAAAGGCTGTGGGGAGACCAGAGTGCCGGGCAGTCTGTGACTGTCCCACCTTCTGAACAGGCCTATCTGTCTCCCCTGCACCGAGGGAACAACTCGAGCCTTGCGGCTTCCTCAGACAGCCACTTGCCGGCAGCACAGTAAGGCATATTCTGGGATGGGCAAGGATAAGAGACAGGAAGCATGCAACAGCAAGGGTGAAGCAGCAGATGCCCGGCTCAGGGCCTGGCTCATAAGAAGGGCTCAAGGGCTCTGAGTAACAGAGACAGCGGAGATGAGGTATATGAGGGGGCAGCTGCAGTGACAGTCTGTCCACTTGTCCAGAGGAAGAGCTGCTTCCCGCAAAGGACATCAAAGCTCTGTTTGTCTCTGAGGAGCAGAAGAAGCTGACCCGGAAGGAAGTCTATATCAAGAACGGGGACAAGGTGAGCAATGGAGGACCCTACGAAACAGGCTGTCTAGGCTCATCCCTCCTAAGCCAGCTTTGCTCATCCCCCTTCTCCCCTACAGAAAGCCAGCTGTGAGAGGGATGCTCAGTATGCCCCAGGCTATGACAAAGTCAAGGACATCTATGAAGTGGTCACCCCCCGCTTCCTCTGCACTGGTGGGGTGAATCCCTATTCTGACCCTAACACTTGCAGAGGTAAGAGGCCACTGTTTGGCTGAGCTTTAAGTTCTTGAGGCCCAGCAGTCCTGTCCCTACAGCTTCTCTCTCATTTTTTTTTTGAGACAGAGTCTCATTCTTTAGTCCAGGCTGGTCCTGATCTATGTTGCCCAGGCTAGGCTTGGACTCATGGCAGTCCTCTGGTCTCAGCCTCCCAAGTGCTGGGATTACAGGCGTGTGGCCCCACACCTGGCTTATGTGGAGCTCAGGGTGTTGAGCTTGCTAGGCAAGCACTTTAGCCACTGTGCCATTCTTCCAGGCCTAGCTTCTCTTTCTTGCAGGTGATTCTGGCGGCCCTCTGATCATTCACAAGAGAAGTCGGTTCATTCAAGTGAGTATTCCCTTTACCACAAGCGGTGAGATGCCTGGCCTCACCGTGGACCCCAGATCAGGAAAGCTCAGTGCATGTGGCTGCTGATGGGATGAAGGCAGAGCCTGCCTCACCTCAGGGCTGGTCCTCAAGCTGGCCAGTGGTTTAGGGCCATGTGTCTGGCCTGTGACAAGAAGAGCAGGGACGAGGTGGGTTGCTAGGTCACTTCCTTTTGGTCAGCTCAGAAGCAATGGAATAGCCACGCTTCTTATCATGAGGAAAAAACTCTACCAAGTGGCCCATGGTGTCCCCTCACATCTGCAGGTTGGCGTGATCAGCTGGGGGGTAGTGGATGTCTGCAAAGACCAGAGACGAAAACAGCAGGTACCTGCGCACGCCCGGGACTTTCACATCAATCTCTTCCAAGTGCTGCCCTGGCTCAAGGAGAAACTCAAAGATGAGGATCTGGGTTTCCTCTAAGGTGTTTCCCACTGGAAAGGGGCATGGGATCAAATTAAAACAGCTGTGATGATAACTGTGTTTCAGATCCTTTTGGGTAGGAGTGGGGGAATGTGCACTGGCCATGGTGTCACAACTGAGATCACAGCTGTTTTTAAAGGCTTAACCCAGATCCCAAGTGCTGAAAAACCAGAGGCTGAGGAAGAGGTGTGAGCTTCTACCCCAGTGTTTTACTGAGACCAGCATTGGGGGATATGAGGCACAAGGAAGCCGGCTTCGTTCCCTAAAAGCCATCCACAAGGTTTTCCTTGTAGACATCATCATTGTAGACAATCATCTGGGTCCTCTTGTCCCGGTGGCAACCCTTAGGGCTGTTCTGGACCGCTAAGAAGGGAGAAGAATGACAGTTAAGGTCTGAAGATCATGGATCAGATCCAAGGCCCAGAGCCTAACTACTTCACTCCTGGCCTTGGCCGCAGAAAGCTGTGTTCGTGCTGCCCTCTGGTGGCCAAGATGGCCTATCTCCTCGTAGGCCTCTCAGATGGCCAACCCATCACTGTGGAAAACATGAGATGTTGATGTAGCACGTATGGACACTGTGATAAGTGTTTTTTTTTTTAAATCATCAAATGTTATCATCGCCGAGGCATATGAATGATGTTAACCCACTCCTTTCAGTCAGTACATCAAAAATTAAAAATGAGAAAATCTCTGTGGCCCTTTGTTGGTATGCTGGTTAGTTTTGTTTCCCTCCTAGCACCCGCAGGGACATCTCATTCTGAACCCTTCCTTCTGCTTGTTCTTTTCCCAGGAAAATCTGTTATTGGGAAAAATGTGTTATTCACACTGAAATGTGCTGCCAGCCCCGCTTGAACTCAGCCAGGGTTGGCTGGGCTCTTTGCACTCTTCCGTGAGCCTCTGGCTCCCACCACCGGACATAGCCCTCTCATTTTCCTGGCCAAGGGTCCTGTCCCTTCTTCTCTGTGGCTACAGTGAGCCCCAGCCAGCTTCTATTCTCATTCGTATTTGTACCTTCTGACTGCTGACCACCTTTACTTCTCAGAGCCTGTGTCCTTGGGCTTTGGTGGCCCAGGGCATCCGGTGCTACTCCTGGCCCTGGGCCCTTCCCTCCTGCCTCCTTTGCTACCACCTTAGACTCATGTGGCAGGACTGCTGGGGCCACTCTGGAGCCAAAGGAGGAGAGCCTAGCTTCTGAACAGCTTCCCTCAATATTCCCCAGGGGAGCCTTGAGTTGCCTGTTCTCTCTGAAATCAATCTCTCTGGTGACACTGTCATTTTGTAGTCACCTGATAACAGCAGATAATGCCAAACCACATTTTCCATTTCCACTCTTTACCTCTCAGTTGAGTTTCAGATTTTTTTTTTTTTGATGGTGGGTTCTGAGCTTGAACCCAGAACCTTCACACTGAGCTACCTCCCCAGACCATTTCATTTTTCACTTTGAGACAGGGTCTCACCAAGTTGCTAAGTTGCAAGGCTGAGCTTGAACTTGTAATCCTCCTGCCTCAGCCTCCAAGAGTGCTAGAGGGCCTGTGCCTGACATTCAAGATTCCTAATTTCAAATTTTTACAAGCCCATGGCATTCAAGCTCAGGATGAATGAGTCACACAAGACGCTCACTTCCCTCTGCACCTGACAGCTCCTGCTTCCTCTCTCCAGTCCCTGTTCTGGGAATCACTTCCACTACTGCTCTCACCTTCCTCCCTTACCCCAACTGACCAAGCTCCTGGCACCTCACCTCTCCATTCCCAAAGCTTCCATAAAAATTCTGACCTCTGGGAAAGAGGAATAGCATAGTGGTTAGAGCACTTGCCTAGCAAGACCCAGGTCCTGAGTTCAGTGCTCCAGCACCACTTTAACTGGGCGTGGTGGTGCATGCCTGTAATACCAGCACTCAGGGGGCTGGAGGAACAGCTCAGCAGTTAAAGCGCTTGCCTAGCAAGCACTAAGTCAAGTGCTAAGTACCCCAGTTTGATTCCCCAGCACCACATCAGCTGGGCGTGGTGGTGCACACCTGTAATCCCAGCACTCAGGAGGCTGAGGCAGAAGGATTGCTGTGTGTTGGAGGCCAGCATGGACTACATAGTGAGTTCAGGACCAGCTTGGACTATACAGTGAGACCCTGCCTTAAAAATAAGTAAATAAAATTAAAACAATTCTGACTTTTTTCACTTCTAGGGAGCCCAGAGATGTGCAGGGGAACAACATGGGTGGGCTCCGGGATAGGACGACGAGGGAAGCATCCTGTCCTTACCAAGGGAGCCCCAGACGGACTTGCCGGTGGCGACGTCCAGCATGGGCTGCTTGCGGGCTATGTTGACCTTGAGCTGCACAGACTCCACCTGGGTCCCATTGAGCTGCAGCAGAAGGGGGAGGAAAGTGGAGAGGAGTCACTTCACTTCAGGGACTGCCATCCTAGGGGGGACGCTCAGTGTATCAGCATTTCTACATGGCTAAGAAGATAGAGAAACCAATCTCCCCCCAGCTCCCACGTATTTCAAAGAGAAAACTGGCCGGCAGGAGAAATGGGAAGAACAAGTCTGGGGAAGTCCAACCTCGGCAATGGCCTGATCAGCTGACTCCATCTTTTCATAGGTGACGAAGGCACAACTAGGATGAGAGGAAACATGGTCACGGGGGTCGGTGGGTTCTGCTGGACCCAGTGACCCAGGGCTCTGAGCCGCTGGCAACATGGAGGCGGCACCACTCAGGGCTACACAGCACAGCCCGGTCATCCTTACTTTCTGGGTGGGTCCATAGAGAGGTCGATGATGTTTCCGAAGGGAGAGAAGGCCCCACGGAGGAGGGTGGGAGTCATGTCTTCTCCATATACGTAGAGGGTGTTCCCCTTCCGAGGGGCCTGGCGTTCAGGGAATGAGTCTGACTCTGCGGGACCAGGAATCAGTCACAAGGCTGTCCAGCTCACCGCCGCCTAAGGTCTAGCTGAGGTCACCTTCCCAGCCAGCTGAGACACTCACTGCGAAAAGAGCCTTCTCGGTCTCGATCCCGGTCCCGTTCCCGGTCCCGGTCCCGGTCCCGTTCCCGGTCCCGGTCTCTGTCTCTGTCTCGCTCCCGTTCCCGGTCTCTGTCTCGTTCTCGCTCCCGGTCTCGGTCTCGTTCCCGCTCCCGGTCTCGGTCTCTGTCTCGGTTCCTCTCGTGGCTGCGGTCCCGGCTGCGGCTTCGGGGAGGGGAGGCTGAAGAGCGGGCACCACCACGCTCTTCATAGCCCCAGTCAAAGCTTCGGGGAGGGCCATCCCCTGCACCCGGACCCTCTGCTTCTTCTCCATCTGGCCCCAGTTCCCGAAGCCGATCGCTAGAAGACACAAAGCTGGGGGGAGGCAGACAGTAAGGGTTGGTGGGGGGTGCTCTGTCCTCCCCTCCCAGATCCTGTGGACACTCAACACCCTGTTATAACCCAGCGTCTTTCACTTGGCTCTAAACCTCCCAAGGACTCAGTCAAGTGCCCCCACCCCATGGGGGACCCGGTCCTATCTTTCTAACCTCTCGTACAGAGATTTCCTCTGCGGACGTCTGGATGACTGAAAAAGACAGAGAACATTCAAGATGATTCCCATCTCTCACCTTCCTCAATCCTTAGCCCCTCAAGGACAGAGAACTGGACACTATTACCTCCTGCACCTCATCGTCAGCAGAGATGCTCCTCTGGAAGGGCTGGAAAGTGGGTGCTGGCCCCTTCTCAGGGTCCTGGAGAGGAAGAAGCCAGAGTCAGTGGTGGACCTGGAGGCTGCCAGCCATGAGATGAAGGGGCATCTCTTCTTGACGCCTTCTGGTATATTTTTTCCTTTTAATCCTATGTACGTTACTTCATTATATACTGCTTTTTTGTTGTACTGTACTGGTGAGGGACTCCAAGGATGACCTATAGCCCCTCCGTATTTATTCATTTTGAGACAGGGTATTGTTAAGGCACTAAATTGCTCTGGCTGGGCACAAAATTGCAATCTTTCTGTTATGAGTGTGTGCCATCACACCTTGCCTTATGCACTACTTTTTTATTTTTTTGAGGCAGGCTCTCACTCTGTTGTCCAGGCTGGTCCTGAGCTCACTATGTAACCCAGGCTGACCTCAAACTCACAGCAATCCTCCTGCCTCAGCCTCTCAAGTGCTAGGATTACAGGTGTATGCCACCATGCTCAACTTATGTGGTACCGGGGAATCAAACTCAGGGCCTTGTGCTTGCTAGGCAAGTGCTTTGACCACTGTAACCACTGTGCTATTCCTCCAGACCTTTTATTTTTTTTTGGAGATAGCTTCTTGCTCTGTAGTCCAGGCTGGTGTTCAACTTATAGCAATCCTCCTGCCTCAGCCTTCCAGTGCCAGGATTACAGGCGTGCACCACCATACCCAACTTATATGGTGCTGGGGAATCAACCCAGGACCCAACTTATATGGTGCTGGGGAATCAACCCAGGGCCTTGTACTTGTTAGTCAATCACTTTAACCACTGTGCTATACCTCTAGTCTCAGTACCTGGTTTATTTAAACCTCTCTCAAAACTTAATGCCATTACTAGCCCGTTCAATCTCTTGGAGTAACACATTCTAAAAGCTCTAACCTAATGTGGATTAGACTCACAGAATATGTAAAATGGAGAAGAATGTAGGAACCACCTAGTTCTCTCGTTTTATAGATTAAAAATCTAAAGTTGTGTTGACTCCCTCAACAAACTTTATGGATACCCGGGATCTAAAAAACAAAACACCCTCCCCCCTAAAGTTCTGGCTGGGTGCAGTGGCGCATGCTTATACACAGCGCCAGTTACGCTTGAGCTTAGGAGTTCAGAGCCACACTGGACAATACAGAGAGACTCTGTCTCGAAAATAAAAAACAAGAGCCAAGTACGGTGGCAGAGACCTATAATTCCAGCACTTGTGGAGGCGCAGGAGGAGGAGGATCACAAGTTTAAGCCCAGCCTGAGCAATACAGTGACTTGGTAAGACCTTGGTTCTAAATTTAAAAAAAAAAAAAAGGGATAGAGATATAGCTCAGTGTGAAGATTCTGGGTTCAATCCCAACTACCGACAATTTTTTTTTCCTCTTTTAATTGAAAAAAAAAAAAAGGGTCTGGGGAAATAGCACAGTAAAGCGCTTACCCAGCAAGCGCCAAGGCCATAGGTTCAATTCCACAGCACCAAATAAGCCAGGTGTAGTGGGACATGTGTATAATTCCAGCACTTGGGAAGCTGAGGCAGGAGGATTGCTGTGAGTTCAAGGTCAGGGTGGTAGACTACATATTGCATTCAGGACCAGTCTGGACTACAGAGTCTCAAAAAAAAAAAAAAAAAAAAAAAAAAAAAAAAAAAAAAAAAAAAAAAAAAAAAAAAAAAAAAAAAAAAAAAAAAAAAAAAAAAAAAAAAAAAAAAAAAAAAAAAAAAAGGAACCAGGCCGGGTGCCACAAGTGTGTTACTGCAGCACTCTGAAAGGCTGAGACAAGAGGACTGCACATTCAAGTCTAGGCTTAGCAACTTAGTGAGAATCACTAAGTTCAAAATCAGAACTAAAAAAACAGAATGGGAAATTCAGCTCAGCATGAAAGCCCTGGGTTGGATCCTCAGTACGACAAAACAAAACAAAACAAAACAAAAACAGGAAAGAAAGAAAACAAAGCTCAAAATCAGAACAGTACAACAATTTGCCTATGTCTGAATAGGTACTTATTTCCTAGGCCTGCTTCCCTTCCAACCTGTGGGGGTGCCCTCTGAAGTCAAGGATCCCTGAATAGCCCTGCTTAGGCTCACCTTTAACTTCCCCTCTAGGGTTCGAGAGCGTTTGAAGCCCGAGTTCTTGGTCTCAGCCTTGATGGCACTGATGGCTCCTGACTTCACCAGCTGCTTCGCCTGCTCTGTTGCTGTGGCTGTGTCCACCACAGGCTGCTCTGACAGTGCTGGGACGGCAAGGAAGAGACACACTATGTTGGCTGGGGGAGAAGTCAGCCCCATGTGTACCCTTCCATTTCCCATCACTCACAGCGTTTGACGCCACCCTGGCTGGCTGTGCTGCTACTGCTTTGCTTCTTCAGAGCCAGCAATGCCTTTTTCTGGAAATAAGAACGACAAGAAAGGGGTCAATGAGTACCAGTTCCTGTCTAGGCCCTGTCCCAAGGCCCCAGGGTAGATCATTCCACGGACATCTTTATCAGAAAAAATCAATATAAGTGGTGTCCCTGGAAGAGTACATTGAAGCAGTACTGATTCCTACATCTGTCTTCTTTTTTCTTTTTTTGAGACAGGGTCTCACTCTATAGCCAAGGCTGGCCTTGGACTCATAGCAATCCTCCTGTCTCAGCGTCCTGGAATTACAGGTGTGTGCCACCACACCCAGATTATGTGGTGCTGGGAAATCAACTCAGGTACTCAGCACTTGCCTAAGCACTTGCTAGTCAAGCACTTTAACCGCTGAGCCATTCCTCCAGCCCCAATTCTCACATCTGATCTGACTCTTACATCTGATCCAACCGCCGGATCATCTATGAAGCCCACAATATTTAACCTAATCAAACCATGGCGCTGGAGGCGCTCACATTTCTGAAGTAGAAGAAAATGAACTCACACAGCTGGGAGCCCCAGCACATAAGCTGCAGGGAAGGCTAAGGCTCCGTGTCTTCCTTGGGGGAAATCCATCCGTTCTCTACAGACTCCTGCAGCTGACACATCTTTGCAATGGATGTGAAAGTAAAATACATGGCTTCTACCCTCAAGAAGCTCACAGTCCAGGGAATAAGACAGCCAGAATGAACTGCTAATTGCTACAAGAAGGGCAGATTGCTGCAGCTAAAAGCAAACAAGACTTTTTTGATGCATAAATGGCTATTAATTTGGGCCCTGGGGAGGATCTGCCCAACACACATAAAGGAAAAATGTAATTTAGACAAAGAAATGGGGGTGGGGTGGAGAGATACGTATACAAAGTTTTGGGACCGCGTATTTCAGAGTAACAAACAGTTCTGATTAGACAGGGATGGCAAACTAAGGATTCTGGGCTTTGTTCTACACACAATGTGAAGCCACACAAGGGTTTTCAGAAAGAGAAAGAACAGAGTTTTGCATTTTCTATGGCTTTTTTTTTTTTTTTTGAGACAGGGTCTTGTTCCGCAGCCCAGGCTGGTCCTGAACTCACTATGGAGCCCAGGCTAACCCTGAACTCACAGCAATCTTCCTGCCTCAGCCTCCCAAGTGCTGGGATGACAGGCGTGCACCACCACGCCCAGCTTAATTGGTGCTGGGGAATTGTACTCAGTACTTACTGCTTGACTAAGCCCAGCACTTTAACCGTTGAGCCATTCCTCTAGCTCTCTATGGCTTATCTTAATAGGAGTGAAGAAGTCTGTCCAAAAAAGACTGAGAAACTTGAGAGACCATTCTAACAGGCTCGGTGAGTTTGGGCAAAGCTCTGTTCTGAAGAATTCGCAGAGATGAATAAACAGGAGAAATTACCTCAAAAGAATTAAGAAGACTTGACAGACAGGGTGGCGTGACACAAATGTCTGCCGTATCAGCTACAGGCTGGGAGGCTGAGGTAAGAAAGTTAAGCTCAGGAGTTCAAGATGGACCTGGGAGATACAGCAAGATGTCGCCAAAAACAAAAACAAAAAACAAACACAAATCGGAAGTCTTGACAAATGTTCCTGCTATGTAAATAGTACGGAAATCAGAGATGAGATTTTTTGAGGTCAAACTGACAGGAGAATTGAATTTAGTCAGTTCTATCTGATAGATCAAACAAACAAAGAAAGAAAGAAAGAAAGAAAAAAGGAAGCCCAGATTAGATAGGTAACAGTTTCAGGGTGTCTGAGGGTTATCAGTAAGATTGGATGCAACTGGAAAATTCAAACTTGAGGCTCACCAGATCTCGGATGGTACTAAAAACCACAGGAAAGGATATGAATCCCATGGAAGATGAGAGAAAGGAGCACACCCACCTCTCAGGGCTACACAGAAGGGATACATCTTCAGGTGTGAGCTGAAAGACCCCCTCCCCCCATCTGTGTGTGTGTTCTCGGAGTGCAGAATCTGTGAGAAGTTGGGCCAGGCCCCCGCCCGCTCCCTCACCTTTTTCTTGAGTTTGCTGAATTTCTTCTGCAGAGCCTCCTCCTCCTCGCTCAGTCCGGGAGGGATCACCAACATGGTGGCTCCTGGTTCAAGGGCAGGACCCAAGACATCTTTCTCCACTGTCACCGCCCACGGTTCACACACCATCCACCCTGTACCCCAGGCCACCCCTCCAGGTCTGCCTACTCCCGCTCTGGCGTTTCCCTACTGCCTTTAAAAAACCAGGCTGCTTTCCAAGCTCCCGCTCCTGGTAATTAACCAGCGCTCTAGTCTCCATCGATCACAGACACTAGCGCGCTGGGGTACTGGGTGGCCTCAGGGGAGAAAGCCACCCCCTCGCTTGCCAAGACCATGGCAGCCACCCCTCCATCCCCATCAAGGTATAGAATGGCCAATCGTGGGGTCCGGACCGCAGAGGAAGCGGCTGAACCTGCGCAGCGCTCTCAGAGCAACGTAAAGGGGAAGAAGAAAGAAAAGGCTAATAAAAAAGGGGCGAAGAGTGAGAAGGAGAAGACCTCACCTGAGGGGGCGGCAACCAGGACCCGGGAGGCTCGGGTGGTGCCCGCGCTGGCAGCTGAGAGCGGGCTCGGAGCGATGACGCATCGAGGGGCGGAGAACGCGGTAACCAAGGCGGCCGAGGCGCAGGCACTTCCGCCAGGCCTTCCCCCACTCCCCAGGTCGGCCTCTCCAAGGCGCTGGTCCAAGGGCTCCGCGGAAGGGGCGGAAGTGGCCTTCACTTCCGCCCACTCCGGGGCGGGGCTTGCTCCGCGGCTACACGCTACACTTCCGGGCTGCCTGGCATCTGTGGTGGCTCCAAGATGATTGAGACGGAGAGACTTGGTGAGAGGAGGGAGATGAATCAGAGTAGTAAACTGGGGGTCGCTCTTGACTCCTGACCTCTGACCTTTCTCCCATAGTGCTGCCTCCCCCCGATCCCCTGAACCTGCCCCTTCGCGCCGTGGAGCTGGGATGCACTGGGCGCTGGGAGTTGCTGAACGTGCCTGGGGCTCCAGAGAGCACCGTGAGTGACTTGAACCCGCGCTGTGCCCAAAACTTCCTTCATCTTCCTCAGAGTAGGATCTAGCATGACTTCGCCCTCCTGTGCCAGGGCACTTTCATCTGGGCCCCTACCGATGAACGCAGCAGCTCATGAGTGCCCGTCTCTTCATCCTTAGGTCTGGAACTCCTTTTCTAAAGTGGGTGATTGTCAGCTTTTAAGTTTCCCTCATGCTTAACAGGGGAGCTTTTTAAAAAATGCAAATCCCGGTGTCTGGCATGTGTGAGTCAAAAAAATTCTGCATGCTCCAGATAATTCAATAGCAAGTAGTTTTTGAACAACCTTTGGACCATCTCATCACCATCACCCTGATGGTCCTAGTCTGTCTCTTTGGGACACCAACAGTTTCTAATCTAAACACAAATCCCATCTCCCCCCCCCCCCCTTTTTTTTTGTCTTCACTTTCCCCTCTTTCCTGACCTGTTACCTCTTGTCTGGCACTTGTTCCAGCTTCCCCACGGCCTCCCTCCCTGTGCTCCCGATCTGCAGCAAGAAGCAGAACAGTTGTTTCTGTCATCTCCAGCCTGGCTGCCTCTACATGGAGTGGAGCACTCAGCTCGGTGAGCAGTGTGGAGGAGCCCAGGCTAGGGAGCAGGGTCACTGAAGGAAGCTGGGATGGGGAGAAAGGCTTGAGAATTATTTCCCACCAGCATGCCCATAATCCTAGTACTCTGGGAGGCTGAGGCAGGAGGATACAAGTTTGTGCCTTGCCAGTCTAGGCAACTTAGCATCTTGACAAAACCCAGTCTCAAAATTAAAAGGGCTAGGGATGTAGCTCATTGTGAAGGCCTTGTGTTCAGTACCACACACACACACACACACACTCACACACACACACACACACACACACAAAGGAAAAAGAAAAAAAAGAGGGTCTGTCTTCCTCTGTTTAGGAAATGGCAGAGGAAGACAGACCCCTGGTCTCTCCTGGCTGTTGTGGGGGCTCCAGTCCCATCGGACCTTCAGGCGCAAAGACACCCAACTACGGGCCAGATCCTGGGCTATAAGGAGGTAAGAGGTTCGGGGACCAGGAGAGGCAGAGTTGGGAGAAGGGAGTCAAGCTTGCCTCACTGAAACATCACGGGGATCTTTTGCCTCAGGTCCTGCTGGAGAACACAAACCTGTCAGCTACAACGTCCTTGTCTCTTCACCGGCCTCCAGGCCCAGTCTCCCAGTCTCTGTGGGGGAATCCAACCCAGTACCCTTTCTGGCCAGGTGACTGTGGAGAAGACTGGGTGGCGGGACAAGGGGCCCTTAGTCTCCAGGGAAACGCTGCCCATTCTGTGTCACTTTTATCCCATGAATCTTGTCTGTCTGCCCCTCCTCAGGTGGGATGGATGAGCCCACTATGACAGACCTGAGCGTTCGGGAGGAGGCTGAGGAGGAGATAGACTTTGAGAAGGGTAAGGTGGGGGACTGCATGTGGGCCCTGAGGAGAAGGGGCCTATGCAGGCCTGTCACCGCTGCGCTGCTAGTCTTTCCAGTGTGTTTGCAAATTAGGAAAAGTACCTCTGTTCCAAAAGGAAAAGACGTCCCTTCCCTATCAACATTTATATTATCAGCTAGAAAATGGTCACAGCAGCCGTGCACATCTGTAACATTCATGCCGAGAACGTCTGTGTCATGTGACATATAACGTGCATAATAGCATGCAGTTGTCCTGATTCTATCTCCCTGTCCTTCAGACCTTCTCACCGTCCCACCTGGCTTCAAGAAAGGCATGGACTTTGCTCCCAAGGGTGAGTTTCATACATTTCACGGGGGTGCCCTTCTTCTACAGACAGAGATAGCTGTGACGAGATCACCTTTTTGCCCTGCTCCTCAGATCACCCAGCTCCAGCTCCTGGGTTGCTCAGCCTCAGCCGTCTTCTGGAGCCTCTGGATTTGGGTGGGGCTGATGAGGATGAGAGTGAGGCAGTAGGACAGCCAGCAGGTCCCCGAGGGGAGAGTGTCTCAGCCCCTCCCTGCAGTACTCCCTTGGCCCGAGCAAGCAGCTTGGAGGACCTAGTGTTGAAGGTTGGTGGTTCTGAGCAGAAGCAGCAGAAAAGAGCAGTCACCTGAGCTCCTGTCTCAGGGCGGGTGGGATGTAAGGGGAGCGGAGTGGTAACCGAGAGCCCTCTGGCCGTACCTTTAGCACCTGTTCCTGACTTTTCCAGGAGGCATCCACAGTCACTCCCCCTCAGGAGCCTCCCAAGCCTCCACCACAGGAGCAGTGGGCTGTTCCTGTGGACGTTACCTCTCCTGTTGGTGATTTCTACCGCCTCATTCCCCAGCCAGCTTTCCAGGTAAGGTGCTTCTCCGTCTCTTGGTGGCTCAGCCCTGGCCCTGCTTCCTAGCCCACTCCTTGTCCCCAGTTGCCGCCAGAGGCCAGAACCTTCTAGACAATCTTGGTCCCCAGTTCCAGCGTACCCCACGCTTGCCTTTCCTCCACCTTGAATTCCTATGAGCAGTGTCCTAATCACTTTCTCATCATGGGTCACAGCGCCAGATACCCCTGACTTGAAGGAGGAAAGGTTTATTATAGCTCACAGTTCAGAGGTCTCGGTCCTCTCATGGCCAGCTGGCAGTGGTAGAAGGGCTGGGTGGAAGGCCACGCTGGAGGAAAGGTGCTCATGGCATTGCAAGACAGGAAGCTGAAAGCAAAGGGAAGCTGGGGCCAAGAATATGTTCTCTTCCATGTGCCCACCCTGACGCAGTGACCCATCCCTTGAACCAGGCCCCACCTCCTAATAGTACATGAAATCACCAGAAGACTAATCTACTTGATCCAGTTAACACAATCCAGTCATCTTCCAAATATACAAAGCTTGTGGGGTGGTGGGGAGGAGGTGGATGGATGAATAGCTCAGCAGCTAAAGTACTCGCCTACCAAGCATAAGGCCCTGGGTTTGAGTCCCCAGCACCATCTAAGCTAGGTGGGGTGTTGCACGCCTATGATCCTAGCACTTGGAAGGCTGAGGCAGGAGGACTGCCGTGAGTTCAAGGCCAGCCTGGGTTACCTAGTCAGCTCAGGACTGGCCTGGACTACAGAGCGAGACCCTGCCTCAAAATAAAGAATGGAGAAGAGAAAGCAAGCAAGCTGTTGGAGGACAGTTCAGATTCAAACCCTAACAGGCTGGAAGACCCCTCTCTCCTTCAGCCCTTGTCGTTCTCTCTCTTCCACAGTGGGCATTTGAGCCGGACGTGTTTCAGAAACAGGCCATCCTGCACTTGGAACAACATGACTCTGTCTTTGTCGCAGCCCATACGTCTGCAGGGAAGACGGTTGTGGCTGAATATGCCATTGCCCTGGCTCAGAAACATATGACGCGGTTCGCGTGCTCTCTGTAGCCTTCCCCTTCTGACAGCCCACTTTCCTCTGTGTTCTTTCTGGGTCTCTTCTTTCCCTTGCTTCTGAGCCTTTTAGACTTGAGGTTCAGGAGAGAGACAGAGATGGGCCCAGAGAGAAAGGAGAGGGCCTGGTGGAAGGGAAGGTTAGAAAGAGGACCTGGGCTGGTGTTGGAAGGGAATGGGAATAGAATTTTTGTGGGGTCATGTTATGAAGAAAGATGTGAGAAACGGGTGCCTCTGAGCCTCTGGGGCATGTGCCTGGCAGGGCTCAGCCAGGCAGAGGGGGTGCTGGTCACGAGTATGTGGAGGGCCTGGCTGACTTCACCCTGTCTTCCTAGCACCATATATACCTCGCCCATTAAGGCCCTGAGTAACCAAAAGTTCCGGGACTTCCGAAACACGTTTGGCGACGTAGGGCTGCTCACAGGGGACGTGCAGTTACACCCCGAAGCCTCCTGCCTCATTATGACCACAGAGATCCTTCGGTGAGGCGGGTCACAGCACAGATGGGGAGTGGGGAGGTGTCGGGTGGGTAGAGAAAGCTGCTCCTGAGCATGGGCTGGCTAAGGAGGGGAAACAGCAGCCTCTGGGCAGTCAGCCCGTGGCTCCTCTCCCCAGCTCCATGCTGTACAGTGGCTCTGATGTCATCCGGGACCTAGAATGGGTCATCTTTGATGAAGTCCACTACATCAACGATGCTGAGGTATGGGGCATGAGGTCCCCTGTTCCATACCCTGAGGACCTCACTTGTCCTTCTCTGGGGGCACAAGAGCAGCCCCTCTGTGCCTGCTGTGACCGTTCTTTCCTGTCGGTGTCCAGCGTGGAGTCGTGTGGGAGGAGGTGCTTATCATGCTTCCTGACCACGTCTCCATCATCCTGCTGAGTGCCACCGTCCCCAATGCCCTGGAGTTTGCTGACTGGATCGGGTGAGACTATGTCTGGGTGTGCTTGGGTGAAGGGGTGGTGGTGTTCCTTCATTAATGTGGGGGGACTCAGATCACCACAGCAAGGGGAGGAGCAGGGCCGGGTGGCACAGGCCTCTCATCCCAGCACTGTGGGAGGCTGAAGCAGGAAGTTTGCAAGTTCTAACCCATGCTGGGCAACTGAGCAACTTAGCAAAACCCTGACTCAAAATCAATAATAAAAATGGACTGGAAGTACAGCTCAGTGTGAAAGCCCTGGTCTTTATCCTCAGTACCACCACCAAACAAGCAAACAAACACATAAAAAGAGGGGTGGGGTCAGTGCCCGGGGGCCACTGCAGGATTCCCCTTGGGCCCAGAACACTATGCACAGTGAGATGGGATGGTGGGAGACAGCCTTCCATTCTGCTTATCAGAAAAGCCTGGGCATAGGGAAGACCAAGACGGTGGTTGAAGTGAGAGTCCCCTCCCACTCTCCCACCCTGACCTGCCGTTCCCTTCTTCCCATCAGGCGACTGAAGCGTCGTCAGATTTATGTGATCAGCACGGTTGCCCGCCCCGTCCCCCTGGAGCACTATCTGTTCACAGGAAACAGCCCCAAGACCCAGGGAGAGCTCTTCTTGTTGCTGGACTCTCGAGGGGCCTTCCATACCAAGGGGTAAGCCCAGGGCTGGGGGAGTCAGGGCTGGGCCCCAGCAGGGTCTGATGGCTGCTCACCCTGTGCCCCAGGTACTATGCAGCTGTAGAAGCCAAGAAGGAGAGAATGAGCAAGCACGCACAGACCTTTGGGGCCAAGCAGCCCATGCACCAGGGGGGTCCTGCGCAGGTGAGGGTGTGGGGTTCCCTGCCTGTCAGCCCTGTATGTCCACTACCCTTCCCCAGTCCCCCAGGGACTTGGACTTGAGCTTTGAGCCCTGCTTGACTACACAGTACTTCACTTCTTGTACGTCAGCTCCCATTCTACCTTCCTTCTCCAGGACCGTGGGGTGTACCTGTCCCTGTTGGCCTCGCTGCGCACCCGGGCTCAGCTGCCTGTGGTGGTGTTCACCTTCTCCCGGGGCCGCTGTGATGAGCAGGCCTCGGGCCTCACCTCACTTGACCTCACTACGAGCTCAGAGAAGAGCGAGATCCACCTCTTTCTGCAGCGCTGCCTGGCTCGTCTCCGTGGCTCTGACCGCCAGCTGCCCCAGGTGCATCTGTGTGGATAGAGTGAAGATAGGTAAGGTGTCCCAAGACCCAGCCCTGACCTTGCCCCACCTCATCGTCCCTGCAGGTCCTGCACATGTCTGAGCTCCTGCACCGTGGCCTGGGTGTGCACCACAGTGGCATTCTGCCCATTCTCAAGGAAATCGTGGAAATGCTCTTCAGCCGTGGCCTGGTCAAGGTATGTACAGTGGGGGGAATGGGACTTCTGGGGTGCTGGCTGGGTGCCTCCTTAGGAGCACCCAGAGGGCAGAGGGACAAAGAGTAGGCGGGACATTGTGGTAGTTAAGAACTGGGGCTTGGGGCTGTAGCTCAGTGGTTAAAATGCTTGCCTGGCATGTGCAAGGCAGTAGGTTTGAATCCTTAGTACCACGTGAAGATTAGGTAGGGGGCTGGAGGAATGAATACCACAGCAGTTAGAGTGCTTGCCTAGCAAGTGCAAGGCCCTGCGATTGATTCCCAAGCATCATGTAAGCTGGGCATGGTGGTATACACCTGTAATCCTAGCATTCAGGAGGCTGAGGCAAGAGGATTGCTGAGTTCAAGGTTATCTGGGCTACACAGTGAGTTCAGAACCAGCCTTGATTCTGTCTCACACAAAAAAGAAAAAAAAAGAAAGAAAGAAAGAAAGAAAGAGAAAGATTAGCTGGACATAGTGGCACATGCATGTTATCCTAGCACTTGGGAAACTGAGACAGGAGGATTGCTGTGAGTTTGAGGCCAGCCTTGGCTGAATAGTTCAGGATCACTGTGGCCTACAAAATTAGACTCTGTTCTCCCCTCATCCCCCTGAAAGAACTACTTAACCTCCTGGAACTTTTGTTTTCTTGTCTTTATAGTGATGGATAAGATGAATAAATACTTCTCAGGAGAGAACCCCAAATAGCTACTGATCATAAGAAAATTTAATTTGAGAGCTGGGTGTGGTGATGTAGACCCGCAGACCTTAATTTCAGCACTCTGAAAATCGGAGGCAGAAGGGTCACAAATTCAAGCCCAGCCTGGACAATTTAGTGACTTAATGAGATCCTGTTTCAAAATAAAAAACCCAATTAAGTGCTGAGATGTAGCTTAGTACAAAAATCTGGGATCAATTTCCGGTACCACAAAAAAAAATTGTTACTAATCAGAAATGCAAATTGAAATATCTACAAGATACGGTTTTACAGCCATTAGACTGGCAAATTAGGAAGCTAGCTACTGCATATGTGTCTTAGAAGACTAAGATTCTAGGTGCAGTCAGTTCGAGGTGTACCCTGGCATTATTACTATTAATAATTATTATTATTATTTTGCACAACTTAAACAAAATCCATAGCATACTGTCTGACCCTAAAGTTCATTTCTGGATATATGCCACAAGGAAATTCTCATCTGTCTGTCTGCAAGGAGCGTGTGTCCTCTTCCTTTGCTTTCTCTAACCTTTTTTTTAACTTATTTATTTTTTTGAGACAAGAAGTAGTCCAGGCTGGTCCTGAACTCATTATATAGCCCAGGCTGACCTCAAACTCACAGCAGTCCTCCCGCTTCAGCCTCCAGAGTGCTGAATTACAGGCATGTGCCACCATGCACAGCTTATGTGAAGTAAATCCAGGGCTATGTGCCCAGCCCTCTTTAATCTTGAAGTGAGGTGGGCTGGGCACGGGTATGTGTGTGGATCCCTCTTCCTCTCTGTCCCAGGTCTTGTTTGCCACTGAGACCTTCGCCATGGGGGTGAACATGCCGGCACGCACAGTGGTGTTTGACTCCATGCGCAAGCACGATGGCTCCACCTTCCGGGACCTGCTCCCTGGGGAGTATGTGCAGATGGCCGGCCGCGCAGGCCGCAGGGGCCTGGACCCCACAGGCACGGTCATCCTGCTCTGTAAGAGCCGGGTGCCCGAGATGGCAGATCTGCACCGCATGATGATGGTGAGCAGGGGAGGGTGGGGCTGGAGCTCTAGGGTTTGCCTGCTTCTCTCTTCTGACTTTTCTGTTTTGCCTGGGAGAAGCCAAGTTAGGAACCAGCAAATCCCAGGAAGAGATTTGATCCCATCTGCTCTACAGAGCTGGATGGGGCCTCTGCCTGCCTATATATTCCATTTTGCTCCCTTATGTTATAGAAGAAGTGAGCAGGTGGTTTGTCCAAGGCCTTGTGGCTGCAGAGCAGGGACCAGATCTGAGGAGACTGTCCCCACAGTAGGGAGCAGTAGGTCCCACGTGACCTCAGTTACTTCTCAACCTGGCTCCAGGGGAAGCCGTCCCAGCTGCAGTCCCAGTTCCGCCTCACGTACACCATGATCCTCAACCTGCTGCGGGTAGATGCCCTGAGGGTGGAGGACATGATGAAGAGGAGCTTCTCTGAGTTTCCATCCCGCAAGGACAGCAAGGTGAGGGGTGACTAGCCACCGCCCCAATTTAGGGTAGGATGACAAGTTGGACAAAGCCAGGCACCTGGAGGTTGGTGGGGTGAATGTCAGTATGTGGCAGGCAGGACTTGGAGACTGTTTCACATCCTTCCTGCTTCTGCTCAGGTCCATGAGCAGGCTCTGGCTGAACTAACCAAGAAGCTGGGGGCCCTGGAGGAACCCGACATGATGGGCCAGCTGGTCGACCTGCCTGAATATTACAGCTGGGGAGAGGAACTGATAGAGACCCGAAACATGATCCAGGTGAGTTATGTGGGAGTTGGGGAGATGATGGAGAAGGGAGGAAGAGGTGGGGCACCTAGTGATGCCTCCTCCCATGTCCTCTTGTGCATACGGCTCCTCAGCAACGCATCGTGGAGTCTGTGAACGGGCTGAAATCTCTCTCGGTGGGAAGGGTGGTGGTTGTGAAGAACCAGGAGCATCACAACGCATTGGGTGTGATCCTGCAGGTAAGATTTCGACCCCAGGGGGTAGGAAGGAGGGAGGGAACAAGGCCTGTTTCCATCTTTCCCACTTCACTGGGACAGGTTGCAGCCAGCACAATGCTCTCATTTTCTCCTCTTTTCCATCCTCTCCTATCATGACCCACTTCCTTTCCCCTGTCCCTTTGTCCCCAAGATGACTCCTGTGATGGCTTGCTTGGTTGCCCTTCCATACAGGTGGGCTTTGCCCAAGGTGGGCAGCTGGTCTCTACCTTTGGTGTCCATTCCTCTCATCCCTGTCCTGCATCCCCCAGGTCTCCTCAAATTCCACCAGCAGAGTCTTCACAACCCTGGTCTTGTGTGATAAGCCTGGGTCTGCAGACTCACAGGATAGGGGACCGGCCACTCCTGAGGTGCCTCACCCAGATGACCTTGTGGGATTCAAGCTGTTCCTGCCTGAAGGTAAGAGGGAGGCAGTTGTCTGGCTTCCCGACAGTGGTGCACACACCATGTCCAGATCCATGGTGAGATCTGACCTATTCTCCTTTCCCACAGGGCCCTGTGACCACACTGTGGCCAAACTCCAGCCAGCAGACGTGGCTGCCATCACCACCAAAGTGCTCCGAGTGAATGGAGAGAAGATCTTGGAGGACTTCAGTAAGCGGCAGCAACCGAAATTCAGGTCAGGGTTATGCTAGGCACCCTTTCCCGGGGGTGTGCTCAGGAGGCCCCCTGAACTACAGGGAACCATGAAGTGAGGGGGACATGAGGGAGCCTCTCTGAGTTGTGGGAGAGCCTCTTACCCTAGCTGTCAAACTTGCCCCCTCCTTAGGAAGGATCCACCCCTTGCGGCTGTGACCACTGCTGTCCAGGAATTACTGCGTCTGGCTCAGGCCCACCCAACAGGACCCCCTATCCTTGACCCTGTCAATGACCTGCAGCTCAAGGATGTGTCAGTGGTAGAAGGTGGGCTTCGGGCCCGGAAGCTAGAGGAGCTGATCCGGGGGGCTCAGTGTGTGCACAGTCCCCGTTTTCCTGCCCAGGTAGCTCCCAATGGATGGAGGAGTGGGTACTTTTCCTCTCTGGTTCCCCTGCTGACTGCGTAGACTGCCCCTCTTAGCCACCATCCCCAGTGTACCTCTGTGGAGGGGACAAGAGGCTGATGCGTCCTGTGGTGGCTCTCTGCAGTACCTGAAGCTACGGGAGCGGATGCAGATTCAGAAGGAGATGGAGAGGCTGCGCTTCCTGCTGTCAGATCAGTCGCTGCTGCTCCTGCCTGAGTACCACCAGCGAGTAGAGGTGGGCGGGGTGGTGCGGGGCTGAGCAGGGCAGGGTGGGCCAGGGGGCAGCCTTTCCAACACCAAGCCCTTTCTTGCAGGTGCTCCGAACCCTGGGTTACGTGGATGAGGCAGGCACTGTGAAGCTGGCAGGGCGGGTGGCTTGTGCCATGAGCAGTCACGAGCTGCTCCTCACTGAGCTCATGTTTGACAATGCGCTGAGTGCCCTGCGGCCTGAGGAGATCGCAGCCTTGCTCTCTGGCCTGGTCTGCCAGAGCCCTGGGGATCCCGGGGATCAGCTCCCCACTACCCTCAAGCAGGTCAGGGACACTACCTCTCTGTTCTTTCCTAGACTGTCACTTTCCTAACGTCCACCTTCCAGAGCTCCCTCCAGCCTGCTGAATGCCTCTGAGAGAGACTTCTTCGATCCAAGCCTCCCTGGGCTTGCAGCAGGAAGGCAGTCCTTGACTTTGCCTTCCCTTTTGGCAGGGGGTGGAACGTGTCCGGGCCGTGGCCAAGAGGATTGGTGAAGTCCAGGTGGCCTGTGGACTGAACCAGACAGTGGAGGAATTTGTAGGCGAGCTGAATTTTGGGCTGGTTGAGGTTGTGTATGAGTGGGCGCGGGGCATGGTGAGTACCTAGGGTTTGGGGTTTTTCAGATGGCTGGTTGCAGAGAGGCTGCCCAGGCCTTGTACATTCAGTCCTCTGCTCTTCCCACAGCCCTTCTCTGAGTTGGCAGGGCTCTCGGGCACTCCTGAAGGACTCGTGGTCCGCTGCATCCAGCGCCTGGCGGAGATGTGTCGCTCACTACGAGGAGCAGCCCGCCTGGTAGGGGAGCCTGTGCTGGGTGCCAAGATGGAGACCGCAGCCACCTTGCTTCGGCGGGATATTGTCTTTGCAGCCAGCCTTTACACTCAGTGAATGACTCCTAAGCAAAGGTGTAATAATAAAGCGGCCAACCATCAAGTGTGCTTGCGGTGTTGGGCAGGCCTGGCTCAGCTCAGGAGACACAGCAGGGAGAAACACTTAGAAATATACCTTTATTATCTATATACACAGAGACAGGTTTGCCCCAGATGCATCAGTCCTTGGGGGATGGCGTCTTGGGGGGTGATGGGAGGTCTGGGGACATGGCTTCCACATACCACATGGGCAGGAAGGCATAGAATTCATCTCGATGTAAGGAAACAGTGACTGGGCTGCCAGGCTCCCAGGTGAAGAGGTGGACAAGCCTGGGGGCAGAGAGAGGTGTGGGCTGAGGGCCAGAGGTTGAGTTCCTGAGATCCACAGTGGCTATCAGGGCTTCATGTCTTACCTGGGGTCATCTTCCACAACTGTGTTCTGGGCAAAGCTAAGGAAGGCAGCACAGAAGTTCATGCACACAGAGGGATTCCAGCCATCACGGTCGTTCTGCAGTGGACAGAAAAGGAGGTGTAAGAACTGGTGGTAAGGGACAAGGGACCCACAGCCTTCAGGAAAGCGTGCAGGGTAGATACCATGGACCTCCCATCAACCCCTAAGGACTAATGCTTCAGAGGGGCAAATCCTGTCTTGGGGCAGGGAGCTGTAACATCACTGCCTTACCCTGACATGTTCAAACATCTCCATGGTAGGAAAGGTCTTGAGGGAACAAACAAAACCCTCTGGGTTCCGGAAGCCAGCAACAACATTTGGGACCCCTGGGAGGAACGACTGAGCCCACCATTTCAGGAGCTTGTGTCTGACAGGAAAGGCAAAGGATCAGTGGGACCCCCTCCAACCTGCCCTCTTCTGTTCTGCCCTCATCCACCCGAGGTCCCTTTCTCAGGTGTATAATTCTAGGCTCTCGCCCTGCCACCCCGTTCCTGAACCTGTAGAAGCTCCTCCACTGTCCAGGGCTGTGCATCTCCTTAGAGGTCTTGAGCTCCACATAGCACGTGGGGGGCTGTGTGGATGAGGCATGGGGGTCAGTGCAGTCTACTTCCCCCGAGAAGAGCAGAGGGTGGCTTCCCAAGCGGCTGCGTAGCACAGAGCAGAAGGCCACGTTGGTGTTAACCTCCCCAGACGGATCTGGGGAGCCTCCGGGTTTGTCTGCACGAGGAGAGAAGCAGCAGCGGGGATGGGGGCTCTCAAGCTCTGGGGAAGGGGATGGGGCCAGAGAGCTGGGGCAACTCTCACCTGCACACATGTACTGCTCAAACTTGTACCCCATGTACATAAGCTCCCTGAGGAGGGGTGGCCGAGCTAGCCTCTGAGCCCGAGCAGCTGGAGTCTCCACCTCACTCAGGTACAGTGTCCCCTGGAACCGGGAGGCTGCCAGCTGCCAACCCTCCTGCCGCTCATATGGTGTTGTCAGCAGCTTTGTCAGGTGGCCCCTCCATGTCACTATGGCCCCTGACAGCCAGCCTGGACCCCTAAGAGAAAAAAGTTACAGGCTCAAGGTCTGACACAAACAAGCGCAGGTGGCTACCCTGCAAAGCAGTCTGGGCTCCCGCTAGACAGTGATAATTTATGCTGTAGATTTGGTTCTCCTAATTTATTTTTGTGGTACTGGGGACCAAACCTAGAGCCTTTACACGGAGCTACGTCTCTAGCCCATTTTTTTTAATTTTTTGAGCCGGAGTCTTGTTAAGATGTCCAGGATGGTCTCGAACTTATGATCCTCCCGCCTCAGCCTGTTGGAGTGCTGGGATTGCAGGCCTGTGCTACCGGGCCGGCTGGCCCTCCTAACTTCAGAGGGCACACGCGCCCTCCAGCTCTTGTGAGCTGTCTTAGCTCACCCCTCCAGCTGGCCTCGGTGCTCCACAAGCCAGCGTAGCAAGTGGTCCAGCCGCTCTTGGACCTCCTCATCCCGAGGCTGGTATCGCTCAGGGTATCCATCTCGGAGGTCAAAGTTGGGGCCAGGACCGTTGGTAGGGGGCGGGCTGTAGTAGCGGAGGGCTCGGGCATCGCCATGGTACTGGCGTTGTGCATCCAAGGAGAAGCAGCCGAGTTCGGAAGGGCGCCGGTAGAAAGGAAAGGGTCCAGCGTAGAGGGCGGCCGCTGTGGGCAGTGAGGGTACCGACCGGGGGAGCTGGCTCTGCGGCTCGCCTACTTCTGTCTCCTCAGCTCTTCTCTTGGTCCCTCTGGGCTCCATGGGGTCCTGAGAGGAAAATGCATCCACTTTCACAGCGTAAATCAAGCCCAAGCGAGCCTCCTGACAGCCCGGTGGTGGCTTTGAAACTTGCAGGCCCCAGCCCTCAAATCCCAGCACAGAGTCTGCCTCTTCCTTGCCCAGCACCCCAGCTCCCCGAAACTGTGCGGGGGGCAGGGTGGAGGCTGGCCCCAGCCCAAGGATCCGGTTACCTCAAGGCTATGACGTCAGGGCTGGCACGTCAGAAGCCGAAGAGGGATGCCCAGGTGGCTTTTCCGCTTCCAATGACGCAGTCATTCAGCGACGGTGGCTGACAACATCTCAGCAGGGGTTTGCACCAGGAGTTGGAGCTCAACCTGGTCACCGGTGAGGCCGGTGTCCCCTGACCTGAGTGCTCGCGGCTGCGGCCAATCGGTGGAGGCGTGGAGCCGCGGGCGGCGGAAGTGACGATAGTGTCACGCCTCCCAAGGAGCCACCTTTTCCGCCCTCAGGGGCGAGCAGGGACGCCCGGAGAGAGCTTACGTCACGGCTCTGCGCCGGAAGACAGATTTTAATCTATTCCACCAGCGTCTGCCCCTTACTCGGTACCGTAAAAACCCCGAGATATGAGCCGGAAGAGGCGTCGCCTGGGCGCGGAGACCTTGGGGCTGAAGAGGCGGCGGGAGCGAGGACCCGCGGACGCAGACCCCCTGCGGGGCGAGGCGGGTAACCATGGCAGCCGCGGGGCGGGGCTGGTGCCGCAGGGGTGCGGGGGTTCTCTTCTAGGGTGACACGGTGCGCGCGGAGAACTGCGTCGCCGTAGGTGTCCCCCGCCCACGCCTCCGTTCCGCCGCAGTGACCTGGTGTCTCCGCTTAGGGTCGGCGCGCGCGGCCGTCGCCGAGCTAGTGCAGCTGTTCCCGCGAGGCCTGTTCGAGGACGCGCTGCCGCCCATTGCGCTGAGAAGCCAGGTGTACAGCCTCGTGCCCGACCGGACGGTGGCCGACCGGCAGCTGGTGAGGACTGGCCTCGAGGGCGCTCCCCAAGTCCGCGGTCCCTCAGACCCCTTCGCCCCACCCCCCGTTCCAACATGCGTTAGTCCAAATCGAGGAGGTGCAGCTGTCAGGAGGCCGAGGCAGGAGGATTGCTGTGAGTTCCAGGCTAGTGAGGTCAGGACAAAGCCTGGGCTACAGAGTGCGACCCTGTCGCAAAAACAAAACAATAACAGCAAACCGGCCATGAGATTGAGGCGGTGGACGAGAGCCGCTTTGGGGACGCTGTTCTGGGGCTGGCCTTGGGATTGCGGGCAGGTGTCAGATCGCAACAGGCCTGTCAGTAGGTTCAGTTTTACACCGAAGGCGTCCCTGCGCTGGTAGGGAATGTAAGCAGAAGTGGCAGGCTGTGTCGGAGGTAATGCTGCGACAAGTTCTTGCTGTTGAGAGGAATGGTAGGAGGGAGAGAATGAGCCAGCTGAGTGAGGAAGAGGACAGGCGAGTCCTGGATGTGAGATCCACTAGGTAGAGTAGAAGATTGATTAATCTCTTGAAGTTTATCAGGTTTTGTAAGCTATGGCTGGTGCTCTGCAGAAAGAACGTGCGGGAATGTCCCATATGCTAGGGACGGTGTGGGGAGAGGGCGTTTCACAGTTCTTTTGAGGGGCTGGAGGAATGGCACAGCGGTTAAAGCTTGCCTTGCAAGCACAAGGCCCTGAGTTTTATTCCCCACTATGTTCGATTCCACATAAAGCTGGGTGTGGTGGTGCACACCTGTAATTCCAGCACTGGGGGCAGGAGGCTGAGGCAGGAGGATTGCCTTGAGGTCAAGGCCCGCCTGGGCTCCATAGAGAAACCGTGTCTCTAAAAAGCAAAACAACAACAGCAAAAAAACAACCCAAAAAAATAAAAACACACACCCACACACTGTTCTTTTGAGAGTCTGAGAGTCAAGGTTAAGGACTTCAGAGTTTAGAGTGAAAGACCAAATCCACAATGCTGAGAGGCACAAACATTTAGAGCACTGTTACTAGAGATTCCTGGGTGTCTGCACAAATAAAGAAAAATTCTTGGATTGGGATGTGGGAGTCTTTTTTTTTTTTTGAAACAGGGTCTCACTTTGTGAATCTGTGCTTTCTAAACTACTGCCTCCAGTGATTCGTAACATGACTTGGAATTTGAGATGCACTGATGTAAAGGGAGAGCGGAGAAAGAGGAATCTCTGAAAAGGTGTGAAGAAGTAGCACACATTAGAAAAAGCCAGGGAAGAGGGCCCTTATGAGAGTAAAGAGATGTTTAAGAAGATGGGAATATTGGCAGAAGTAGAATCTGCGACTTGAAGCAGTAAAATCTGAAATATGTCCATTGGATTGAGCTAGATGATCTGTGATGATCTGTTGCAAAAAAGAGAAAAAAGCTGGGTGCAGTGATATGGGATGTAATCCCAGCAGTGCGGGAGGCGGAGGCAGGAGGCAGGAGGATCGCAAGTTTGAGCCCAGCCGTGGCAACTTAGCCAAGAAATAAAAATGTGCTCAGTGTGAAGGTCCTGGGCTCCTTTTCCAGTACTGCAAAGGAAAAGAAACACGGAGAAAGGAGAATGGAAACTTGCTCCAGTCTCACATGTTGCAAATCAAATGGAACCACTTCCTAAAAAGTATTTGGTATTTTGAATGTATTGGTATTAGCTTACATTTTGTAAAGGCTGTAAGAATCGGCAAAAGAAAATATAAACAATATACAGAATTTAAGGAATATTTATTAAGAAAATAACTACCTAGCTGCCACCTCAGCCAAACTATAGAACCTGGCCAACAGCTTATGTATATCACGCCGATCAAAACTCCTTATGTCCTTGGGAGATAGCCACTACCTTCACTTAGAATTTCTTAGGTTTCTTTTGCCACTTATGTATATACACAACGTAGCTTATTTTTCCCAATTTTTGAACTTATAAATGACATCATAGTCTACGCCTTACAGTCTGCTCATGCTCCTTAATGAAACTCTGAGAATGCAGATTTATAAACAACTGAACTTATTTCTTAGAGCTCTAGAAGCTGGAAGTTCAAGATCAAGGTGCCAGCAGATTCAGTGTCTCATGAGGGCTGATGTTCTCTGCCTCCAAGATGGTGCTTTGTTGCTGTGTCCGCACGTGGTGGAAGAGATGGACAGGCTGGCAGATCTCTGAAGCCTGTTTTATGAGGGCATTGATGCCACTCATGAGGCGCCACTCACTTTGGGGGTTAAATTCAAACGTATAGATATGCTAATTTTTTTTATCCTGGAGATTGCACCTAGGACCTTGAGCTTGCTAGGCAAGTGCCCAGAAAGGCTATCTTGCCGAACTCTTGTCCCAGCCTCAATATGTTGTGTTTGTTTTTCTTGGGACAGGGTCTTCTTGCTGAGTCCAGGTTCTGCTTGAGATCTTACTGCCTCAGCCTCCCTCCGTAGTGTTAGGATTATAGGCATGTGCCACCATGCCTAGCCTGGACATGTGGGTTTTGAAGCACACAATTTATGTGATTTTACAGGTTCATATGGAGAGCAGTTGCCTTAGGGTGAGAAGGTCTGCGTCTCCCCCATGTCTGATTTAGATGATGTTCAAACGAAACTCGGGCCTTTTTGACTTTTGAATTGCTGGGAGCTATTGGGACACCACAAATGTATTTTGCATGTGAGAAGGACATAAGTTTTAGGGGGGACAGAATGGAATGCTATGGTTTGAATTTGTGTGTTCCTCCAAAATTCATATTTTGTAGCCTAATACCCAGTATAATAGAAGTGAGGCCTTCTGGGAAGCTCTTATGCCGTGAGGGCTGTTCCTTCATAAACACGAATGATGAATGATGCCTGTATAAGAGAGGCGTCAGGTGCTGGGGCGTAGCTCAGTGATTGGTGTGCTCGCCTGGGAAGTGCGAGTCCCCAGGTTCGATCCTCCAGCGCCACATACTGGCTGAGCATGGTGGCGCACACCTGTAATCGTCACACTTGGGAGGCTGAGGCAGAAGGATTGCCATGAGTTGTAGGCCAGCCTGGGCTACATAGTGAGTTCAGTACCCTCTTGGACTACAGAGTGAGACCCTGTTTCAAAAACAAAACAACATAAAGGCTTCAGAAGCCTGCCTCTGTTGTGCAGGTCTATGATCCTAGGGAGTTTCAGGCACAAGGATTACAAATTTGAGCCCAGCCTGAAACACTTAGCAACTTAATGAGACCGTGCCTCAAAACGAAAGATAAACATTGGCCCGGGTTGTAGCCTTGGGTTCCTTCCCTAGTACTGTAAAAGAAAATATAACAGGCTTCTGAGAGCTTCATGCCCTTCTCTGTCAGTTTCATGTGTTCTGTTAGAGCAGCAGGAACAGGCTGAGATGCTGTGTGTGTGTGCGTAGTTTGTATTAGCTGGATGGTTCTAGATTCTTCTGAGTTGGGTATAGCTCAAGTTAATTCATTTTCATAGATTTCAATTTTTGAAAATTTCCCAGATTCTTTCTATCAGTGTGTATTTGCATTGCGTCATCCCGTTTGCCTTGGGGAACTGGTGCACATGCGTGTTGCATCTTAGTCTTGTTTGCTTCCTTCTCTCTGCCCTCCCGCCTCCCTCTCTTCCTCAGATCCCCTTCCTGACTCCACCTCTCTGTTTCCTGTCACTTCTCTTATTTTGCTCTTTTATTTATATTTTGGGTTTCTCATGTAAGAGATACCGAAATTTTCATTTTTGTACTCTGTTGTAATTTGTCTGTTCTAGGGAAAGAAGTTGCACTTTTCTAGGAATTTGTAAATTTAGTCTAAATTATCAAATTTATTAGCATACCACATGTAATATTTATTTATTTAAAGACAGGATCTTGCTCTATAATCCATGCTGGTTCTAAACTCACTATGTACTCATGGTAGTCCTCCTGCCCCAGCTTCCCCGGTGCTGGGATTACAGGTAGTGCCACCTTACCTAGGTCATCTTTTTATGGTGCTAGGGAATAGAACCCAGGGCCTTGCACATGCTAGGTAAGTGCTTTAACCGCTAAGCTATGCCCCGTCCCTGTAAAATCTGTAATCTCATTTCATACTCTATAAGAATCTGTAGCAATTCCCTGCTTGTCATTCTTGATACTGGCTATCTGTGCGCTTTCTTTCCCCTCTGATGCTTTTCCGTGGTCAGTCTCTCCAGTACTTCGTCTAATAGAGTAGTCTTTAAAGAATCCACTTTTTTTTTTTTTCCTTCTGTGCTTGTTTTCTGTTTTCCCTCTGCTTTTGGAGTTGTATTTTTTCCACCAATGTTTTTCTCTCTTCCCTTACAGCATGTGAGGCTATCGTTTCCCCCTATTTGTTTCTATACATGTACAATTTTTTTGAGACAGGGTCTTGCTCCATAGTCCAGACTGGTTCTGAACTCTCTGTGGATCGTAGGCTGGCTTTGAACTCAAAGCAAGCCTCCTGCCTCAGCATCCCACTGTTGAGATTTTAGGCCTGCATCACAAGGGCTAACTTATGTGGTGCTGGGGAGTCAACTTGGGAGCTTGTGCTTTCTGGGCAAGCACTTCCACTGCTGTGCTATTCCTCTAGGCCAATGTGATCTTTTTCTTTGACACACTGCATTGATTAGAAATGTGTATGAGGGGCTGGGGCATAGCTCAGTGGTTAGAGCATATGCCTAGCAGGTACAAGGCATCCCTGGGCTCAGTCCCCCAGCACTACATAAAAATTAGCCAGCTGTGATAGTACACTCCTGTAATTCTAGCACTTGAGGCTGATGCAGGAGGGTTGCCATGAGTGCATAGTGAGTTCAGGACTAGTCTGGGATACAGAGTGAAACCCTGTCTCCAACAAAGTATACCATTATTTCCAAATATTCTTATTCCCTTATTACTGAATTCTGACATAAATGACACTCCAGAGAACGTACGCATATGACTTAAGTCATCTGAAATTTATTAAAACTTCTTTTTATCATATGGTCAGATTTGCCAAAGGCAAATGTATATTAAATATATACTTGAAAATAATATGTATTATTTGATTACTAATTATTAATGTGTAAGGTAATCATTGAGAGATTCTGTTTTCTATTTTGTGCCTTTGTTCTGTGAATTTATGAGAACTGGGTTAATATATTTCTGTGACTGTGGATTTATTAAATCTTCAGGTATCTCCTCTCCCATCTCTCTCCTGTGGGACTCAAACACACAGTGAATCACCTTTATGGCCTTCATTTCTTAGACTTTCGGTATTTCAATATTGTACTCTGGTTAGTTTTTTAAAATATCCTGTAGAGATTAGTTACTTTTTATTCAGCTGTAACTAATGTCTGAAATGCATCCTTTGATTTCAATTCTGTTTACTGTATTTTTCAGGTCTAGAAGTGTCACTTTGTAACCTGCTATGTCACTTTATACTTCCCTGCAGAAGTTTTCCATCTTGGCTTTTATTTCAGCATTATGAGTATAGTTTGTTTTCTTAAAGATGGTTGTTGTGTATGCTGACATAAAATAGTGACTCATCCTGATAGGGTATCAGTGTAATGTGATATGTGTGGATAATGTGTGTCTTAGTTACCTTTTCATTTTTGTAACTCAACACCTGACATCCACAAATTTAGGGGAGGAAAGGTTTATTTTCGTTCACAGTTTCAGAAGGTCACAGTCCACTGAGGGACGGCTGGCAATGGTGGAAGTACATGGCAGAGGCAGAGGTGGAGGCAACTTCTCACGACATCACAGACAGGAAGCTGAGTCAAGGCGAGTTGAGACTCGTCCTCCAAGGAAGGCAGGAAGCAGCTTATATGTCCTTCCAGGTCTCATTCCAGTGATCAGTCCCTCCTGGATCCAGATGTGGAAGGTGTGGTAAGCCCCTACTACAGCCTGTAATCCACGACTCCAGACCAGGCCCTAATCTCTCAACAGCATGATTCCATAGACAGTCCATAACAACCAAATACATGAGAATTTTGAGGGGCATTCCGTATCCAGATCACAATAATGTGTAATGATCAAATTAGGGTAATTAGTGTTTCTGTCTGCACAGTCACACAGTTCAAATGCACTTGAACTTTTTCCTATGTAACTAGATTTTGGCACCCATTAAAAAAAAAGCCTTTCTGATACTTCCACTGTTACTTGTCTTTCGGAGTCTTTATATTGTCTGTTTCTTTTGTTTCATTTCCTTGTGTGTCTGGTTGTTTTTGGTCTTGTGGGGGATAGATTTGCTTATATCACCAAATGCCTTGTTTTAGTTCCCCTTATGAGCTCCTATTTGCACTTAGCTATTATATTAATTTTGTAGTTCCTTTTTTTTTTTGAGACAGGGTCCCCCTCTATAGCCCAGTCTGGTCCTGAACTCTCCATGGAGCCCAGGCTGGCCTTGGACTCACAGCAATCCTTCTATCTCAGCCTCTGGAGTGCTGGGATTACAGGCATGTGCCACCACGCCTGGCTTCTGTGGTGTTGGGGAATTGAACTCGGGTACTCAGCACTTGCTAAGGAAGTGCTTTAATTGCTGAGCCATTCCTCCATCCCATTTTTTTGTTTTGAGACAGGGTCTCTCTCTATAGTTCAAGCTGGTCCTGAACTTACTATGGAGCCCAGGCTGGCCTTGGACTCATGGCAATCCTTCTGCTTTGGCCTCTGAGCACTGGGATTACAGGTGTGTGCTACCATGCCCAGTTAATGTGGTGCTGGGGAATCGAACTCAGGTACTTAGAGCTTGACTTAGTGCTTGCTAGGCAAGCAGTTTCACCTCATTCTTCTAGCCCCTTGTAGTTCCTCTTATCTAGAGAACTCTTTAATGCGTAGACACGTTTTAAAGAATATTTATGTAGCACTTTAATTAATGCTAATAGGTGGTTTAGTTCTTGCTGTATTCCTGCAAATAGAAGTCCTGATTTATTTTTGTTTTATGTTAGTTGTTTTGTTTGGTTGGTTTTTTGTTTTTTGTTTTTGTTTATGAGACAAAGGCTCACTCTGTGGTCCTGAGCTCACTGTGGAGCCTAGGCTGGCCTGAAACTCATAGCAGTCCTCCTGCCTCAGCCTTCCAAGTGCTGGCTTACACACATGCGCCACCATGCCCAGCTTACATGGTGCTGCGGAATCTAATTCAGGGCCTTGCTAACTGCTGATTTCTTGTGGGAGGGGTACATGTCTTAATCACTACTTTTTCTTAGCATCTAGTATAGTTCTGCCCTAGAAAAGAATATGTTGACAGACAGTGGAACGGTCAGGTGGATGGGAGGAGGTAGAAGTGGTAGAAAAGTCTGCTTAGCGATTCCCCTGGTTTTCTCCTACACAATAGACATGCCCGATACTGGCAAACAGAATCTCTCTGCCCCAAATGCCCGAGTACAGCACCAGAGCACCTCACCCTGACCTCCTCCTGTCTGTTCCTATCCATGTGGAGACAGAAGGAGCTGCAAGAGCAGGGAGAGATCAGAGTCATCCAGCTGGGCTTCGACTTGGATGCCCATGGGATCGTGTTCACCGAGGACTACAGGACCAGAGTACGTGTGTGCGCACTTGTGTGCATGGGATGGACAGAGGGCAGGGCCAGGAAATGGAGGCATGGGAATGAAAAAGCCTAACAGTGAAAAGAATGATTTTGTATCATGGTTCACGGCGAGGGTGATAATAAGTAATACCCTGAGGGAGGAGGAGAGGAGGGAGGAGAAGAAGAGAAGGGGAAGGTGCAGCGTCAGCGGCTCAGGAAGAGACATGCCATCCTGGGGCTGGGGAGGCCAAGGGCGAGTGGGCGACTGCGGCTGTCCCTGGTTCCAGGTCCTCAAGGCCTGCGATGGCCGACCCTGTGCTGGGGCAGTGCAGAAGTTTCTGGCCTCAGTGCTGCCAGCCTGTGAGGACCTGAGTTTTCAGCAGGACCAGATGACACAGACGTTTGGCTTCCAGGACCCAGAAATCACGTGAGACTGAGACTGGTGGGGACCAAAAAAGTTAGTTGCCCAGAGCCTCTCCGTGCCCCTCTAGTCCCACCCAGCCTTGTGGCCCTGCGGGATGCGGACTCTTTGTCTGTTTAATTAAGTGACCTAAGCTGGCATTCCTCCATTCACGTGAGCAGGCCTGACAGGAGTGCTGAGCTGAACTTGGGGTGGTGGCTTAGCAGATGTGCCAGGACTGGCAGGAAGCACCAGGGCCTGATGTTGGTCATGCTGGGCATTGAGAAGAGTATGGTAGGAGCTGTGGAAAAGCATTCGCACCCACGACTTTAAGCTCTAGCCAGCCTGTAGAACGATGAGGCAGGAGGTCTCAAATTGCCAGCCCGGGCAATTTAGTGCCTTAGTGAGACCCTGGAAAAGGAAAAAAAGTGGACAAGACTAAGTAAAAGTCAAATTTTGGGGGGCTTCAGCTTCCTTCTTTGTAACCCATGGGACATGTGAAAGCATCTTAAAAATTACAGCACTCGTCTCACCTGGGGAACAAGTGCAGTGAGGCGGTAGCAGCAGGCGGGTGATCGTGCAGAGGCCGCAGTGGGCCCACAGAAGACCCTCGCCCCTCGTGTGTCTCAGAGCTGTGGTCGGGTGGGACCTCTGAGCATCAGCAGCACTGGAGCTGGGCCTAGGGGCTCAGGCCGGTAGTCTCAGCATTCAGGAGACTGAGGCAGGAGGATCGCCAAGTTCGAGCCTCACCTGTGCAATTTAGCAACTCAGTGAGACCCTGTCTCAGCATAAAACAAACCACGCGCTGGAGATGTGGCTCGGCATGGAGGCCCTGGGTTCCATCCTCATTGATCCAAAACAAACCAGGAGACACCAGTGACTGGAAGGTAGAGAGGGAGAGGGCAGAGCAGGCACAGGCAACAGTGCCAGCCAGGGCGCAGAGACAGGGAACAGTGGGGGCTGAGCAGACGCCCACCCAACAGGATGTTCTCTGGTCCTGCTTGCATGCTGCCCATGTTTCTGGTGACGTAGTGGCCAATCGTAAGCGTATGAGGAGGAGAGGAGGTTTTCAGAGCCTGGGCCACATGTCCCCTGGCTTCCCACCGCCCGCAGGCACCTGGTAAATGCTGGAGTCCTCACCGTCCGCGATGCCGGGAGCTGGTGGCTAGCTGTGCCTGGAGCCGGGAGATTCATCAAGTACTTTGTTAAAGGTATCCTGTGTGGATCCCAACCCTGAGCTCCTCAGGAATACCCACTGGTGGCTCCTTAGGCCCAGGGCCTTAGCTTTCCCCATTCCTGTGCCACCTCCTCCAGGGCGCCAGGCTGTCCTCGGCATGATTCGAAAGGCCAAGTACCGGGAGCTGCTCTTGTCGGAACTCTTGAGCCGCCGGGCACCTGCTGCAGTGCGGCTTGGCCTAGCCTACCACGTGCATGACCTCATTGGAGCCCAGCTGGTGGACTGGTGAGTCGGGCCTGCTGTAGATGACAGTGGTGACCCAAAATTTCCTCCTGGCTCATGCTAAATTCACCAGAGAATTGCAGATCTTCTCTCATGCTGCTGGGGAGCCCAGGACCGGCCCTGGCTGAGCTCTGAGCTCCCTGGACACCGGGGCTGGTAGCTGGCTCCAGTGCTGTCTTTCTCCTGCACAGCATCTCGACCACTTCTGGAACCCTACTACGCCTGCCGGACACGTGAGGGATCTGCTCGTCATCGCACATCCCAGTGTGGGGCAAGAGGGTCGCGGGAGTCCTGCCCAGTGTGGCTGAACTGGGGTCATCTGGGGAAGGCCTGTGAGCTCAGACGAGTGTGGGGTCCCATGGGTGCTGAGGGTTGATTTGGACTGCTGCTGTGAGAGTGGGCTTCGCCCTGAGGTAGGCTTTGGGTGGCACTTCTGCCCTTCCATGGTCCTGGAGCCAGAAACGGCCAAGGCAGTGGCCCCTTGCTGTCGTGGAAGAAGGTGCGGCCACTGCTGTGTCGGGACGGGAAGGCGGGACTGCTGGGAAGGCTGGGGAGGGAGGCAGGGATCTCTGCCTACACACTGAGTTGAAAATTGCCCAATAAAGTACTTGTGCCTGTGTTGTCTTCTGGATGTCCTTTGTTTACTGTGGAATGTGTGTTCAGGTGTCTCACTTGGGGGTAGAGGTGAAGCCAAACATGGGCCTGAGCTTTGTTTCTTTGCTCAGGGAGGACGAAGGTGAACTCTGACAGAGGCCAGGTCTTCTGGGTAGTGAGGGCGTATCCAAGCTCCTTGACCACAGCGTTTCTGTGGGGCCAACAGAGAGTGAAAGCCAGGTGTCGTTCAGCTTGGATTGGGATGAAAGTTAGAGGCCAGGGTCATAGGAGCCCATCCTTGCTTTGTTAGGACCTTAGGATTCTCTGTCTAGGGCCCCGTGGGACCTCACAGGTCACGTTTAGACAAGTGCATTTGTACATACACAGATATACCCAGCTAGGGAGGTGCCAGCCCTGGGACAGTGGGGGTTAACAAGGAAGGACAAGATTTGTCTCAGATTCACTCAGAGACCCTGGTGTCCAGCTGCCTCCCCAACACTGGGCCTGGGGCCAGTTGCATTTCTTGGTTGTCACGTGGTTTCCCAGCTCTGCTGGACTAGGGGAGGAGCAAGGTTCAGAGTCAATTGTGCCCTAGACCCTGGGTGACCAGTGGGAGCAGATGGGCAGACAGATCTGACCTTCCTTAGGCCCTGCAGCCATGCGGCGCCTCTGGGGGCTGCTCTGGGTGGCTAGCTTCTTCGCCTTGTCCCTCCAGAAGCCCAGGTCCTGGAGGCGAGAGGCTGGATGCTTGGGCAGGGACAACGCTGACGGGACCTGATTTGGGAAAGAGGGTCCCAAGGAAGAGGGTTGCAGATGAGTCTGACTGCCAATCCTTGTTGGTCTCCTCAGGTTGCTTCTGTTCTCTCCTTCCGTGGTCAATCTGGGGGTCCCCTTGTCGGTGGGGGTGCAGCTTCAAGATGCCTCTCCAGGACAGGTAGTAAAAGGATCCGTGTTCCTGAGAAACCCAAGCCAAAACAATGTCCCCTGCTCCCCAAAGAAGGACTTCACCCTCACCTCAGAAAGAGACTTCATACTCCTCAGCCTCCAGGTAACCAGCCTTACACACCCCGCTGCTGCTGACTTCTGTCCTCTTGCCAATGACTGTCTTCCTTACTAGCTTCCTGGACCCTGTGGTCTCCATTCTGCTGTTGCCTTGGTCTCTGTCCTTTTCCTTCTGCTCTTTCTCTTATTGTCCCCCCTTATCCCCTCCCCCGTGGCAGGTCCCCTACCAAGGTGCAAAGACCTGTGGCCTCTTCAGACTGCGCAGAAGCCCTGAGGTCCAGCTGGTGGCCCAGTCACCCTGGCTGAAGGCTGCTCTGTCCAAAGAAACAGACATTCAGGGTGTCAACTTGCTCTTCTCCTCTCGCCGGGGCTACTTCTTTGTGCAGACTGACCAGCCAGTTTACAATCCCGGCCAGCAGGGTGAGCTTTGACCACAGGGCCTTACCTCTAACTTTGTCCTGGCCTGCTCAGGACGAGTGGCTTAGCACATTTTTAGCCCCACATCGTTCCCTGGAATTGCCCCCTCCCTTTTCCCACGAACTCCTGCTCACCTCTTTCTCTCCTAGTTCGGTACCGGGTCTTTGTACTGGATCAAAAGATGCGCCCATCCACTGACAATATCATAGTCATGGTGGAGGTGAGCCCCTGACCTCTGGCTTTCCTGACCCCGGCCACTGGTGACCTCCCCTGAGCCCCTTTCACTCCCCTTGCAGAACTCTCACGGCTTCCGTGTGCGCAAGAAGGAAATGCGCGCTCCCTCGTCTATCTTCCAGGATCACTTTGTGATTCCAGACATCTCAGAGTGAGCTCCCCCACATGGGGTGGCACCCAGTTCTCGTTTCCCTTCAGGCTCTCTGCTTCCCATGCACAGTCACAGCCCAGATGTCCTCCTCCTGGGCCTCCTAAGCCTCTCACCCCATAGCCCTCTTTCCTGGGAACTAGATTGCTGGCTTGCTGTGACGCACCTGCTCAGGTGGCTGAGTCCCTTCCTTGTCCGTCCTCAGGCCAGGGACCTGGAAGATCTCAGCCCAATTCTCAGACAGTCTGGAAACCAACAGTAGCACCACATTTGAGGTGAAGAAATATGGTAAGTGCTGGGGACAGTGGGTGGCTCCTTTCATGAAGGAAATAGGGACAGAAGGAGGGTGGTGGGAGATGCCCCAGGAGAGCGGGTCTGAAGGATTCTCTCTCCAGGATCTGACTTGCATGTCCCTTCACCCTGCTTCAGTTCTTCCCAACTTTGAGGTAAAGATCACCCCTGGGAAGCCCTACATTTTGACAGCACCTGACTATCTTGGTGAAATCCAATTAGACATCGAAGCCAGGTAACACCCCACCTTGCGAGGTCCTGATTCCCTTGCAGTATAAGTCAGCTGTGGAGCCCTGCTTCCCTCCCTTCCAGATCATTTCCAGCCCTAGGCCCACCCTCTCCCCTCCTCCTTGTGGTGACAGGTACATCTACGGGAAGCCAGTGCAGGGGGTGGCCTATGTGCGCTTTGCACTCCTGGATGAGGATGATAAGAAGACTTTCCTCCGGGGCCTGGAGACTCAGGCCAAGGTGGGAAAGACGTGGGGTAGGGGAGAGGGTGGAGAGGTGGGGGTGACTCCAGTTTCATCTGTGTCCTGTTTTCTCCTCTTCCCCAGCTGGTGGATGGCCAGAGCCACATTTCTCTCTCAAAGGCTGAGGTCCAGGGTGCCCTGGACAAGCTCAGTGCTAGTATCGGTGACCTCCAGGGGCTGCGTCTTTATGTGGCAGCAGCTGTTATTGAATCTCCAGGTTGGTAACTTTCTCTCACTCTAACAAGTCCCTTGCCTCACACCCATGGGCTGACTGTGGTAGTTGGCTTTATTTTACCATAACAAATACTTAACAATAAAGAACCAAGGTTTATTTTGGCTTATATAGTTTTGGAGGGTCCAGTTCATGATTTGTGGGACCCCCCCCCCCCCATTGCTTTGAACCTGTGCATAGGCAGCACTTGATGGCTGGCAGAGTGGCATCAGCTGCTCCCCTAGTGGCCAGGAAGCAAAAGAGGAAGGGGAAGCAGCCAGGATTTCACCCTCACCTTCAGTGTACACTCCCAATAACTCGGGACCTCCCACTATGCCGCCCTTTGTAAAGATTTCATCACCTCCCACTGTGGCCACACTGAGGACGGAGCCTTTGACATTTGGGCATTTGGAGGACACTTAAAATCCAAATCGTAGCTGCGTTATGCACATGCCTATAATCCTAGCTGGAGGCAGAGGCAGGAAGATTGCAAGTTCAAGGCTAGCTTGGACCATTTAGGGAGACTTCCTCTCAAAATGAAAAATAGAGACTGAGAGTATAGCTCCATGATGGAGTATCCTCTGGGTGGTTCAATCCCTGGCAACACACATATACATTCATATTCTGTCTCTTTCTCTCTTTCTCTTTTCTCTGTCTCTCTCTCCAGCTTTCCCTGCTGACCCTTTCCTTCAGGAGCAGCACAACTCCTGATTTCTTGGCTCAAAAGCCAGGACAGACCCAGGAGACTTTCTCCTCCCTCAATCCCAGTGTGATTCTGCCCCTTTCCCCATTGTGAGTTAGTGTTCCTGCTCACTCAGTAGCAGACGCCTTTGTGCAGGTCTTGTGTTGAGTGTCCGTGAGCCCAGAGACGAGTGCGAGTCAGCCTGTGCCGGAGGAGCGCCCTGTGAGGAAGTGCTCAGCCCCTCCTTCGCTCTCCTGTTTCCCTCCTGCTGGTCCTCCATCTTCCACTTCTTTGCTCTTTGTCTTACAGGGGGGGAAATGGAGGAGGTGGAGCTCACATCCTGGCGTTTTGTGTCATCTGCCTTCTCCGTGGACCTTAGTAACACCAAGCGACACCTCGTGCCTGGGGCCCTCTTCCTGCTGCAGGTCTCTGCTTGAGGGAGAGCAGGCATGGCAGGGAGCACGTGTAAGTCAGGGATTTCGAGTCTCACTGGCCCCTCTCCTACCGGCTCTTCTCCTGCCCCCCAGGCCCTGGTCCGTGAGATGTCAGGCTCTCCAGCTTCTAGCATACCTGTCAAAGTTTCTGCCACATTTTCTGGGTCTGTTTCTGGCATCCAGAACTTTGTACAAAACACAGACAGGAATGGTCAAGTCAACATTCCCATCGCTGTCCCATCAAGCGCCACGGACCTGCAGCTCTTGGTAGGGCTGTCCTGGCCTGTGGGGATAATGGGGACAGGGTCAGAGGGCAGGCTGTTCCTGAGGGTCCACAGCTCAGCCTTGGAGGTATGGGTACACAGCCCCTGCCACTGACCCGCCCCAACTGCTCTTCCCAGGTGTCTGCAGGCTCCTCCCACCCAGCCACAGCCCGGCTCACGGTACAAGCCCCCCCTTTAGGGAGCTCCGGCTTTCTGGCTATTGAGCGGCCAGATTCCCGATCCCCTCGTGTTGGGGACACCATCACTCTGAACCTGCGGACCGTGGGCACCAGTGGGGTCACCTTTTCTCACTACTACTACATGGTGTGTGAGCTGGGAAGTAGAGGAGGGCTGGGGTGCGGGGAAGCACCCGGGGGATGTCTGGGCATGGCATCAGGTCATGGGTGTCTGTGAGGGGAACCCACTCTGCCGTTCCCTTTGGCTTAGATCCTGTCCCGGGGTGAGATCGTGTTTGTGAGTCGAGAGCCCCGAAGCTCCGTGACCTCAGTCTCTGTGTTTGTGGGCTATCACCTGGCACCTTCCTTCTACTTTGTGGCCTTCTACTATCATCGGGGCCTCCCGGTGGCCAACTCCGTGCGCGTGGACGTGCAGGCCGGGGCCTGTGAGGGCAAGGTGACTAGGGCTGGGATAGATGTGTATGTCCTGGGTTAAGGGAGGAGGACACTGGGATTGCCCACAGGCAGAGGTTTAGTTTGGGGTGCACCGAAGATCATAGTGCCCCAGACTGAAAGAGGCCATCCTCCCTTCCCGCCTCCACCAGCTGGAGCTGCACCTGGATGGCACCAAGGACTATCGTAATGGGGACAGTGTGAAGCTTCAAGTACAAACAGATTCTCTAGCCTTGGTGGCACTGGGAGCTGTGGACATGGCCCTGTATGCTGTGGGCAGCAAGTCTCACAAGCCTCTCAACATGGGCAAGGTCGGTCAAAGCGTTTGTCAGCCCTTTTGCGCTCCTTCCCCTGCTGCCCGAAGCTCAGTCCCTGGATGGCACTTGAGCTCCCATGGACCCCTCCCCGTCTTCCCTCAGGCCTTTGGCTACTTCCATCCTCTGGGCCCCTGGTCTCCACTCTGTCTCCCTTTCTCATGTGCGAGTGACTGGCCCTCTACCTGTAGCTGAGTGGTAGGGCCTGCCCCTCAGCCGTTCTTGTCTCCCAGCATCCCTGCCCTTTTTTACCAGGTCTTTGAAGCCATGAATAGCTATAACCTTGGATGTGGTCCCGGAGGTGGACGCAATGCCCTTGAGGTGTTCCAGGCAGCAGGCCTGGCCTTCGCGGATGGAGAGAGATTGACCTCAGTCAGACCACGTGAGAACAGAGGCGGAAGTGGGTTGGGGGGGGGGCAAGAGAAAGGGGGATGGGCCCCTGGGGGCAACGAAGTGGAAGGGCTGAGAGGGCTCCGTAGGGATAGGAGGAGGCAGGAGGCCGCACACCTTAGGGCTTTACCAAAATCTTGCTTTCTACTAGATCTGAGCTGTCCTAAGGAGAAGAAGACCCGGAAAAAGAGAAATGTGAACTTCCAGAGGGCCATTAGTGAGAAGTGTGAGTTGTGGTGCTGAGAAGTAGCTTAAGCAGTCTGCCTGTGTGTGGATGAAGGTTGGGGCTGTCTGTGTCCCTTCAGGCCCTCAGGGACAGTGGACAGTCCTCAGAACCAGGGAGCCAGGTTGTGGGGTTGAAGGTGGGCGGGTGGGTGGCTGTCCATAGCAAGTCCTGTGCATCTTGGGGCCAGAGGAGGCTGAGGTTCGCTTCCACCTGACTCCTTCCTGATTACCCTCGCCTGGCCTGCAGTGGGCCAGTTTACTTCCTCGGGAGCCAGGCGCTGCTGCCAGGATGGGCTGACGCGCTTGCCCATGGCCCGCTCCTGTGAGCAGCGGGCAGCTCGTGTGCCACAGCCGGCTTGCCGGGAGCCCTTCCTGTCCTGTTGCCAGTTTGCTGAGAACCTGCGCAAGAGCCGTACCAGGGACCAGAAGAGCGTTGCCCGAGGTGAGGGCTCTGGGAGGGCAGGGGCAAGCTTGGGGTCTGGAAGGGCGGAGTGACCCTCCTCACTCCTGTCCCCTTGGCTCCCCAGCCCTGGAGGTCGTGCAGGAGGAGGAGCTGATAGACGAGGACGACATTCTTGTACGCAGCTACTTTCCAGAGAACTGGCTTTGGAGAGTGGACACTGTGGATGGCTCACACACGTGAGGACACAGGGTGTGGCCTTGTCCCTGGCTATGTTGGCCCAGCCCAGGGTGTGACAAGGGCTTCTCCACTTCCCACCATAGGTTGACACTGTGGGTTCCTGACTCTATGACGACATGGGAGATCCATGCTGTGAGCCTATCCAGGAGTAAAGGTGAGGTTCCACCTGGCCCTGCTGCCCCCGGGCTCCCAGCACAGGAGGGTCCACAGGCTGGGGCAGGAGGGGGGAGAATGGTGTGAGTCTGTCCAAAAGCAAAGGTGTGGTGCTCCCCAGCCTGACTGACCCTGGACTCCCAGCACAGGAGCGTCCATGAGCTGAGGCAGGGTGGGGCACAGCACCTTGCCTTGGGGCCCTTCCACCTGGGGCCCTGAGGCCTTCATTCCTTTTATGTTTGCCCCTGCCTTCATGTCCCCATCCATCAGGGCTGTGTGTGGCCACACCAGCCCATTTCCGAGTGTTTCGTGAATTTCATCTGCACCTCCGCCTGCCTGTCTCTGTCCGTCGCTTTGAGCAGTTTGAGTTGCGGCCTGTTCTCTACAACTATCTGGATAAGAACATGACTGTGAGGCCCCTGAGAGCTGGGCACACGAGGGTGCAGTGGGAGCCAGGGACAGGTGAGGGTCCAGAGCCTGATCACCTGTGTCCTGCCCCTAGGTTAGCGTCCATGTGGCCCCTGTGGAGGGCCTGTGCCAGGCTGGGGGTGGAGGGCTGGCCCAGCAGGTAGTGGTGCCTGCAGGCTCTGCCCGGCCCGTGGCCTTCTCTGTGGTGCCTATGGCAGCTGCTGCGGTATCTGTAAAGGTGGTGGCTCAAGGGACCTTCGAATTCCCTGTGGGGGATGCGGTGTCCAAGGTTCTGCAGATTGAGGTGAGTGGAGCAAACCTCATTGTGTGTCCCCAGCTCCCAGAATCCCCAGCATCAGCATTCTGCTGGCCAGGCCTGGGAACATTGTCTATATGCAAAGTTCTGTTCTAGTTACAACTTTTACAATTGCAACTGAAGCCCTAAAGTTTGACGCAGAGTGTCTAGGGAGTTTGCATGGGAAGGGGCAGTCCTAGGGCCGACTGATCTCTCATGGCCATGTTTCCCTGAGACAGAAGGAAGGGGCCGTCCACAGGGAGGAGATGGTCTATGAGCTCAACCCCATGGGTGAGTGTCCCCCCACCCCTCAGCTGTCACTTCCTGATGCGGGTAGCAGGGTGTGGCAACTGCAGGACAGCCTGTCAGCCTTTCCCTCTCTGCAGATACCCTAGGCCGGTCCTTGGAGATTCCTCCCAACTCTGATCCCAACATTATCCCCGATGGAGATTTTAGCACCTCTGTCAGGGTTACCGGTGAGAGTGTCCTCCAGCCCCTTCCCATTCATGTGGCACTCATGCCCCTGTCTTGGACCCCCTAACCCTGGCCCTCAGACCTGCTCTCATCCTCAATCCTCTCCCTCCTCCATAGCCTCGGACTCACTGGAGACTTTGGGCTCCGAGGGGGCCTTGTCCCCAGGGGGTGTGGCCTCCCTCCTGAGGCTTCCCCAGGGCTGTGCGGAACAAACCATGGTCCTCTTGGCTCCAACTTTGGCTGCTTCTTACTACCTGGACAAGACAGAGCAGTGGAGCAGGCTTCCCCCCGAGACCAAGGATCGTGCTGTGGACCTGATCCAGAAAGGTTCTGGGGCAGGGACGAGCAAGAGTGGGGCTTGGGAGGGCAGTTTTTGGAGGATGGGCAGCAGGCAGCTCCCAGGGCTCAAGAAGGGAAGCATACCCTGGGGCACAGACAGCAGGAGAGTGGATATCCCCTCAGCAGCCACCTTTCCTCTCCTAGGCTACATGAGGATCCAACAATTTCGGAAGACAGATGGCTCGTACGGGGCTTGGTTAAGTCGGGACAGCAGTACCTGGTAAGACTGGAAGGTGACTCCAAGTCTCTGCGAAGGGCCAGGGCAGCTGGGTGGTGAATAAGCAGGTGCCTGGGAGAAAGGGCCAGGTGCCCAGAGGTACCATTCCTATCCCTGGTCATTCCTACTTCCTCTCTAGGCTCACAGCCTTCGTGCTGAAGGTTCTAAGTTTGGCCCAGGAGCAGGTGGGCGGCTCACCTGAAAACCTCCAGCAGACGGCCAGGTGGCTGCTGTCCCAGCAACAGGCAGATGGCTCATTTCAGGACCCCTGCCCAGTTATACACAGGGGCATGCAGGTGCGGTCTTGCTGGGCAGCCAGCCGACCAGGGTGGTGTCGTTGCCACTCCCCATCTTGGCCAACATCTCTTCTCCCGTTACCAGGGTGGCTTGGTGGGAAACGATGAGACCGTGGCGCTCACCGCCTTCGTGGTCATCGCCCTTCATCACGGGCTGGACGCCTTCCAGGACCAGAGTGCAGAGCAGTTGAGGCAAGCAGCGGTAAGGACACCCATGCGTCTGCTCGACCCAGGCTCCACTCTCTCCAGTTTCTCTCAGGAACTCAGGCCTTCAGCCCCTGGACCTTCTTCCCCACTTGCTTCTAGGAAACTGCCATCTCAAAGGCAAATTCCTTCTTGGGGAAGGAGGCGAGTGGCGGGCTTCTGGGTGCCCACGCAGCCGCCATCACGGCCTACGCCCTCACTCTGACCAAGGCACCCCAGGATCTGCAGGAAGTGGCTCACAACAACCTCATGGCCATGGCCCAGGAGTCCGGCGGTGAGGGACTTGGGGGTCCTGGCAGTGAGCCCAGAGCTCAGGAGACCTTCGGATCTCTGGTTGTACCCAGAGACAAACTTTCCATTTACTTCCCTGAGAAGGAATTAAAGTGTGAGCATAGAAGATTTGAGGGTAGAATCAAGAAAGCCTGACGGGATGGGACTTCCAAGGGCCATGTGGGTAGGCTCCTCCCCTTCCCTGCCACCCTGTTCACCTGTCCGCCTGTCAGCAGCCCTTCCTTTCCTTCCAGATAACCTCTACTGGGGCTCAGTTACCAGTTCTCAGAGCAATGCCATAGCACCCACTCCGGCTCCTCGCAGTCCAGCAGAGCCTGTGCCCCAGGCACCAGCCCTGTGGATTGAAACCACCGCCTATGCCCTGCTGCACCTGCTGCTCCGGGAGGGCAAGGCAGAGCTAGCGGACCAGGCTGCAAACTGGCTCACCCACCAGGGGAGCTTCCAGGGGGGCTTCCGTAGCACGCAGGTAGGGACTGCCCGTGGGGCTTTGAAGGGGTGGGGGTCCCGAGTCCTAGTGCCTGAGCCCTGGCCCACCCTCCTCAGGACACAGTCATTGGCCTGGATGCCCTGTCTGCTTACTGGATTGCTTCCCACACCTCTGAGGAGAGGGGGCTCAACGTGACCCTCAGCTCCATGGGCCGCAGTGGGTTCAAGTCCTATGTGCTACAGCTGAACAACCATCAGGCTAAAGGCCTAGAGGAGGAGCTTCAGGTGAACAGCTCTCTTTCTTGCCAGGGATGCTGGGACACTCGGGCCAGAAGCACTCCCACCTTCCCCCTTTGCACCCCCTGGGCCTCTTCCCAAGGTCCTCATGGAAATCTGACTTGTTGGCTCTGTGACCAAGCCTCTGAGTTTTGCCTTTCTCCTGTAACACGTGGAGTCCACCGATGCATAGGGTCTCAGCAGGCCAGAGTGACGGTGCACACAAAGATAGAAGCCTTTGCAAGTGCGACGGGGAGGGTCTGGTCTAGTTTGAGGGAGGAGGTAGTGTGTTGGAGTAACGGGTTTTCCTGGGCGTTCTGACATCTGTTCCTCCCTTCTGTTCCTGCAAGTTTTCCCTGGGCAGCAAGATTAATGTGAACGTGGGAGGAAACAGCAAAGGGACCTTAAAGGTGAGGCCGGCAGTTCTGGTCTCTGGGCCCAGGGGAGGGCAGGGCCAGGGGTGAGAACACGATCCCTGTGGGCCGAGCTCACAGCCACGCAGTGGTGAAGCTGCCTCAGGTCGGCGTCCCCTGGCTTCTGTCCTGGTCCTCTTCGCCTTGCTGTGGTCACCCCTCTCCCTGTGTGCCTATCATTTCCTTTACCTCAACACCCTGCTTCTCAGCGCAGACCTGTCCCTGACCCACAGGCCCACAGGCTTTATGGCATCAGACATGACAGGTCACACACCTCTTATTCCTCTGGTGTCTCTCATTTGGGAGATAGGAGTCCCTTCCACCTGGAAACCCAGCTACCACTTGATGCTACCTGAGGGGCCCCTCTCCAGACCACGCTGTGCGGCCCCAGTAACTCCTGCTTTGTTCCCTGCTGCCCAGGGCCCTTCTTGCTTGTGTCCTAGGCCCCTTGTCAAGACAGTGTGGACCCTGTCTCCCATCCCGCTCCTCATGGCAGCTAAATGACCTTCCCGAACCCCCTGACAGAGGAGCTGGGAGAAAGTCACACTCCCCACAACCCCATGCTCTCCAGTTGGCCCTGCTCGCCTCCTGGCCACACAGCTCCTTGCCCACTTCCTGGGCCACAGGACACGCCCACTCTCTTCCCCCGATCCTTAGCCAGAAGCCTTCACTGAGCACTCTGTCCTCGCCTCCTCTGTGCACCATCTGGTGTGCCAGCTGTACTTCCTCACCCCGTCCATGTCTTGCACAGCAGCAGTGGCCCATCTGGTACCCACTTATGTGGCTGGAATGTTCAATGAGGGGACAAGAGCAGCTGAGCCAGACCCCTCAGCCCAGGGAGATGCCCCTAGAGTCCAATATGCTCTCCCCATCCTTGCCAAGCCAGGTCCTTCGTTCATACAATGTCCTGGACATGAAGAATGTGACCTGTCAGGACCTTCAGATCGAGGTGACAGTCACAGGCTACGTGGAGTATATGAGTGAGTGTTGGGATTGGAACGCCTTTACCCCTGAAGTCCGAGGCGGGCCAGGTGGACTTCTGGCCCCCTCACGACACTGTCCTGAGCAGGGGAAGCAAACGAGGACTATGAGGACTACGAGTATGACGAGTTCCCAGCTGATGACCCAGGGGCCCACTTGCAGTCTGTGACGCCCCTGCAGCTATTTGAGGGACGGAGGAACCGCCGTAGGAGGGAAGCACCCAAGGTGGCGGAGGAGCAGGACTCCAGAGTGCAGTACACCGTGTGCATCTGGTGGGCTCTGGCAGCGAGCAGCACAGGCTGTGGGGGCAGTGCCGGGAGGTGATGAGGGGCAGGGAAGCCAGGACGGAGCCTAGGCTGGGTGTCTGGGGTGTGGTACGCAGGAACCTGACCAAAGGTCACATCCCTTCGCAGGAGAAATGGCAGGGTGGGGCTGTCCGGCATGGCCATTGCAGACATCACCCTCCTGAGTGGGTTCCATGCTCTGCGGTCTGACCTGGAGAAGGTGTGATCAGTTGCCCGGAGTGACCCCTTTGCCCTCAGGAGCACTTCCTGATTCCTGTAGCACTCCTAGCTGTGAGGCCCCCACCACCAACCTGTCCCTGTCCCCTTCCCTACAGCTCACCTCCCTCTCTGACCGTTACGTGAGTCACTTTGAGACTGAAGGGCCCCATGTCCTACTCTACTTTGACTCGGTAAGTGGGAACAGGTGGCATGGGAAGGGCTTTGATAAAAGGCCCCAGGATGATGGCGTCTGTGTTAGGAGGTTCCACAGGGGACAGCTGCATTGGCAGCCATGGCTTCTGAGAACTTGTGACACAGCAAGTGAGCCCCGTGGGCCGCAGCAGTCAGGGGCACCATTGTGTCAGTGACAAGGACACGCTGTCAGGAGGGTGGTTTGGGGCAGGCAGACGTACTTGCAGGACTGACAAGTCTGGCCACAATCTTAACACAAGGATGGGCCCGAAAGCTCAGCTTGAGTGTGGTCAGCCTGGGAGAGCTTAGTGGAAGCCAGGGAGTGGGAGTGGTGAGGCGCTTCCAGAGGCTCAGAGGAGGGAGGACTCAAAACGGGCCTGTCCTGGGATGCAGAAGGGCACATAAGAAAGGGCTGGTCAGGCCGGGCCCTGTGATGCAGGCCTGTAATCCCAGCACTCTGGAAGGCTGAGGCAAGAGGATCATAAGTTCAAGCCCAGCCTGGGCAATTTAGTGACTTTCTGAGACCCTGTTTCACATTTTTTTAAAAAAGGGCAGGAAAAAAAAAAGTGGCTGGGGATGCAACTTAGAGAAGAGGGATGCATGGTTGGGAAGCAGGGATGGTCCAAAGCTAGCCATCGGCTCAGGGCGCCCCGCAGGATGATCTCCATGCTGTGAGACTCTGCAGCCGGCCTGGGACAGCGAAGGCTGGGACGGGGTCACATTGTCTGGGAAGAAATCATTTAGCGTTCTGGTGGCAGGAATGTAATAGAATGTGAAGGACACTGGAGATAAGATCAATGTCAACCAAACAGAGGCAGGCCAGGTGCAGACATCCTGCAGCCTATATGCCAGGTTCCTCATCTCCCCTCCCCCCGCACCAGGTCCCCATCTCTCGGGAGTGTGTGGGCTTTGCGGCTGTGCAGGAGGTGCCCGTGGGGCTGGTGCAGCCGGCCAGCGCTGTGCTGTATGACTACTATAGCCCTGGTAAGCATGCGGGGCGTCCTGGCATTTGTGGGAGTTGTGGCTGATGCCCTTATTTGGCACACCAGGAACCAGCATGGCCAAAGGGGATGGGAGTCCTGGGTTCTGTGGACGGGGAGGAAGGGCAGGGGGACGGGCACCCTAACTTTTCTCTGCCTACTCTTCTCCAGAGCGCAAATGTTCTGTGTTTTATGGGGCACCAAGTAAGAGCAAACTCCTATCCACCTTGTGTTCTGCTGACGTGTGCCAGTGTGCTGAGGGTGAGCTGCTGGGCCTGGATGGGCTGGGGCATGGGCTGGTGGGGCCGGCGCACCTTCTCACCAGGCCCTTGGCTTCAGGGAAGTGCCCTCGGCAGCGCCGTGCCCTGGAGCAGGGGCAGCAGGACAGGGGCGGCTACCGGATGAAGTTCGCCTGCTACCACCCGCGCGTGGAGTACGGTTAGGATTCCTCCCCTGGGCCCAGTCCTCTTAGTTCTCAGGTGGCTGTCTCCCTGGAGGTCCTGGGTGGCCTCTGCCCTGTCACTGAGTGGTGGCTTCCCCTACCTTCCCTCCCCTTCTTCCCAGGCTTCCAGGTCCAGGTCCTCCGGGAGGATAGCAGAGCTGCTTTCCGCCTTTTCGAGACCAGGATCACCCAAGTGCTGCACTTCAGTAGGAAGGGGGTGGGGGAGGGCGGGTAGGGGAGGCCAAGCTCGGTGGGGATCAGAAGCTTTGGCAGGTGTGAGCACCAGTCCCCCACTGCTCAGGAGCTGCTCAGGAACCCCGAGGCAGGGGCAGCCACACCTCCGCACTGCTCGGTGGAGGCAGCGAGGGTGAAACGGCAGGGTCACCCCAGAGTGCCAGGCCTTGCGCTGCCCCGGGCCCTTGGCCTCTAACGGCTCCTGTGTTCATCGCCCCCTCAGCCAAGGATGCCAAGGCTGCTTCCGGGCAGACCCGCAACTTCCTGGTTCGAGCTTCTTGCCGCCTTCACCTGGAGCCTAACAAGGAATATTTGATCATGGGTCTGGATGGACTCACCTATGACCCCAAGGGAGAGTGAGTCATCGGGTCCCTTCTGTCTCTTGCTGCCCTTCCCTGAGGGGCCCTCACCCTGCCTACAGAAGCCAAGCGCCTCATACTCTCTGCTCCCTGTGGTCATCCTCTAACCCTGATGACACAGCCTCTTTGTCCCCCGCAGCCCCCAGTACCTGCTGGACTCAAACAGTTGGATCGAGGAGATGCCTTCTGAGCGGCTGTGCCGGAGCACCCGCCAGCGGGCAGCATGTGGCCAGCTCAAGGACTTCCTCCAGGAGTACAGTACTCAGGGGTGCCAGGTGTGAGGGTGCCCACCTGCTGCACAGGAGAGCTGGGCAGGAGAGGGGACTTCATCGTGATACTCCCAAGCCCTGAGCTCAACCCCCGGTCAGGGGCATAATAAAGACCGTTGCTACAGTGTCTGTGTGCGTCTCTAGGACTGAGAGCACAGGCCAGGAGGCGCGGGCCAGGCACGTGAGACTGGGGACTCTTGGCTTGCCTGGTTCTTCCTGACCCTTCCTGATGATTCACTGGGACTTAATTTATCACACAAGCAGGACTGATCTAAGCCTGCATCAAGGACCAAGGCCCAAGGCCTCCCATCAAAGGCATTTCATTGCCTGGTGTCACCGGTCGCCACGGCCTTGGGCCAGGCTTGCTTTTGGCTGGGCTTCCAGCCCTTTCATTGTCCGAGCTGCCGTCCCCACTCGGCTTGTAGTCAGCAGGTCTGACCTCTACTGAGCTGAGCTGAGTCCTGGTCTGTGGGCATTGTGTTGACACTTGATCCTATTCTTGGTGGTTCTCAGTGGCTCCCTGAGCTGTGCCAGCCCTGTGTCTGATAGCTACACTTGGACACTGATTTTAAACACATTGCAAGGCTGACTAGTGTGGTAATACTCTCAAGGAAAGTGATGTCCTCTGTGACCCTCCCCACCCTAACTTCACCCCACTTTGTCAATACCTGTGGGGACTTTCAGGGGTGACTTAAAAATCTGTCCAAAGATATTTTCTGAGATTGGTTTTGATGAGACCAGAGACAGGTCAGCAGCCTACCATTTACTCATTCAGTAGAAATTCATGGACCTCACACACCATACTGTGTGCCAGGTAACCAGAGCTACATCTGCAACCCCACCGTGGGGCTGTGACTAGTGGGGGATATAGAGACAGGATGGGCAGTGACCATCCTCTGTGGAAAGTGTGGTACCAGGGAGCTGTGTGGTCTCGGGGTGTCTGACCTGGTGGCACAGGGAAGGCTTCCTGGAGGAGCTGATGTGTAAGTAGTGTTTGGAAGGTTGAAAAACAGGCCAAGAGGAAGATGAGGGTGTTTGAGGCAGACAGTGGAGAATCTCCACAGGCAGGCAGGACAGCACCGCACGGCTTTCCAGGCCATTCTCTCAAGCTGAGCGCCTCTTACTTTACACTCTTGAAAAGCCCCAGCATTTTTCAGTAGTTCAGAGCGTGCTGGAGCCTGGGGTCCTTGTTGGATCTCTCTCCCAAGGGCCAATCAGTGGCACGAGCCCTGTCACCAGGGCCTGGGACCCGGGGTCCACCTGCCCGGGTCCAGGAGGACACCCATGAAAATGGCGTGGCCATTGCCCGGTCTCAGAAGTCATACCCCTTTGCTGTCCCGCCCAGGGCTGTGCACGGATCCAGCTTGAACTCAGTGGTGTCCTTGTCCATGTGCCCACAACCAGGATCTCAGCCTAGGCTGTCCAGTGGCACAGCCTGCGCCCTTGTAAAACCCCAGGGAACAGAGACTGGCACAGGCATTGCCTACAGAGCCAGGGGCGGGGATGTGGGGGACAGCCTAGGCTGTCTCCTCCTGTGCAGTGCTGGCCTCGCCGAGCTCGGCCACCTTTCCCTTGCATAGCCGTTCCCCAGCGTGTCTTCTGAGCCCCTCGCCCTGCTGCCTCCTCACCAGCAAACAGTCCCTGAGAGTCACCCAGTGCAGTGGGACCTGCCTCTGTGCCTACAGCTCCAGATAGGGCTGGCCCCAAGTCAGCTGTGGCTAAGCTGCTTCCCAGAGACCTTGATCGTGCATGGAAGCTACACTCTCCCTGGTTGGCCCTGCACCCCGTGGACCCCTGGACCCTGCCCCTGAGGGCAGCCTAGTTCTACCTGTGTCTGGAAAGCCCAGGAAACTTGACGGAGGGCTGGAGGAGAAATCTGCTCACCACGGGTCTGTCTCCTGTCCCTGGCCTAAGTTAAGAGAGGACCTGTCTGTCCTTTGCTTTCTTCCTGGGTTGTCCTTGTGGGAGAATTCTCATTTTTGTTACTAAGCCAATTCGAGTCGGCCTCTTTTCCAGAAAGAGATCCTCCTGGTGGCCTATGGTCCAGATTCTGAACCTGAATCACCAGCGTGAACTCCGGCTCTGCCACCCGGCTGTGTCCTGGGACAAAAAACCACTCAGCCTCTTACCTAAGGTTCTTTACCTATAACATGCCCAGGCAAACCGGGCCACACAGTCACCCTATCTATAAGGATGCAACCCCCACACAAATCACTTCCATCTTATTTTCACATAAACCTGGAGGGCACAGGAGGCAGGGACTTTGTAAGTTAGGCTCAGGTAGGGTGTGGGGAGAGGGCCCGGCAGGAGGTGGCCTGCATGGTGGACACGGACACGAACAGGAAAAGGTCAGGGATATCCTCCCCTCATTTCTTCTTAATGTATGGTTCTGTCTTTGAAATGCAAACTTCCCAAGGCCAATGAGACTGGTGCCCATTCTGGGAACGCGCCACTCTGTGGGCGTCACCCGGGGAGGGGACAGGGCGGCCCCTCCGCAGTCCCAGCAGTGACATGAGTGGCCAGGGCTCAAGAGCTATAAGCAGAAGCACCAGGGCCTTCGCGTGGACGCAGCCATGCTTCTCTGGCTACTGGCGCTGCTGGCGCTCCTGGCCAGCACCCACCTGCTGCGGCGCTGGTGGAAACTCCGGAGCCTCCACCTGCCGCCCCTGGCCCCCGGGTTCCTGCACTTTCTGAGGCCCAACCTCCCCATCCACCTGCTCAGCCTCACCCAGAAGCTGGGGCCCGTCTACAGGCTCCACATAGGGCTGCAAGGTGAGCCATCGCTCCTGGCCCGCCACAGGAGGCCGGTGGGGTCCTTCTCTGCTTACATCTGCCGGGTTCCCTCTAGATGTGGTGGTGCTGAACTCCAGGAAGTCCATCGAGGAGGCCATGGTTAGGAAGTGGGCGGATTTTGCTGGAAGACCCCAGTCTCTGTCCTGTAAGAGGGAGACAGGGGGCTGAGGGAGGCTGGAGAAGGTTAGGCCACGGGCTCCCGTGGCCAGGTCTCCTTTTCCACCCTGACCATCCTGCCTGCAGACAAGCTGGTGTCTCCGCAGTACCCGACCCTGTCGCTAGGGGACTACTCCCTGCTCTGGAAGGCGCACAAGAAACTGACCCGCTCGGCCCTGCAGCTGGGCATCCGCGGCTCCACCGAGTCCCTGGTGGAGCGGGTGACCCAGAAGTTCTGTGAGGTGAGGCTGAGTTCCCGTAGCCTGGCCCAAGCTGGGGGTCGGCCTCCCCCCCCCACCCCCCCGCAGCGTCCTGTGTCCCCAGCCCGCGCAGCTGCTGTTCCTCCTCTCCAGCACCTGAGAGCCCAGGCTGGCGCGCCGGTGGACCTCCGTGAGGAATTCTCCTTCCTCACCTGCAACATCATCTGTTCCCTCATCTTTGGAGAGAAGGTCCGGGCGCCCTCCCATCTCCCTGCCCGCCCCATCCTCTCCCAGGTCAACTCAAAGCGCTCCCTCCTTCTCCGGCAGGATGCCTCCTTGGTACGTGCCATCCGCAGGTGTGTCCAGGACTTGATGAGGACCTGGGACCACTGGTCCATCCAGGCTTTGGACACGATTCCCTTCTTCAGGGTGAGATGGCGCCCAGGCATCCTCGGGCCGGGGAGAAACGGGGCGGGGAGAGGACTCGGCGCGCTCTCGGGTCTCTCGCTTCCTCCCTAGTTCTTCCCTAACCCGAATCTCTGGAGGCTGAAGCAGTTCGTGGAGAACAGGGACCTCATCATAGAGCAGCAGCTAAGGCAGCACAAGGTGAGCGATGCTCCCCGGGGGCCCGGGGGCCACCGTCAGTTCTGCCCAGCGTCTCTGCCGGCCGCGTTCTCCGGCTGCCGCCTCCCCATTCTAGGCGTGTTGCCCCCACGCCTCTCTCCTGCGCTGGGTGCTCAGCCCGCCCCGCCCCGCCCTCTGCAGGAGAGCCTGGTGGCCGGCCAGTGGCGGGACATGCTGGATTACATGCTCCAGGAAGTGGGGAAGCCCAGGCAGGACAGGGGTGCCGAACAGCTCCTGGAAGGGCACGTGCACATGGCCGCGGTGGACCTCTTCGTTGGCGGCACCGAGACCACGGCCATCACCCTGTCCTGGGCCGTGGCGTTCCTGCTTCATCACCCTGAGGTGCACCTGCGGGGAGGCGGAGGCTCCTTCCCGGCAGGCGGGCTGGGGCTGTGGGCGCCCAGTGTACTCTCCTGAGAAGCTGGTTCCCCCAGGGGAGTATGAAGGCTCAGTGGGGTGGCTGAGGGAGTGGCTAAAGGCTGGGCACCACAAGTGGCAGGCCTGGGCCACTGGACTCCTGGCGTGTCCCCGCTCCTAGATTCAGCGGCGACTGCAGGAGGAGCTAGACCTTGAATTGGGCCCCGATCTCTCCCACTCCTGGATCCCGTACAAAGACCGCATGCGGCTGCCCTTGCTCAACGCCACCATCGCTGAGGTGCTGCGCCTGAGGCCCGTGGTGCCCTTGGCCTTACCTCACCGTACCACCCGGGCCACCAGGTGACTCCTGAGGGCTGGGGACGCATGGAGAGGGCCTGAGCGGGCTCCGGCCAGCCTCTAATTCCACTTGCCCTCAGCATCTTTGGCTATGACATCCCCGAGAACACAGTTGTCATCCCCAACATCCAAGGTGCCAACCTCGATGAGACGATCTGGGAACGGCCAAATGAATTCTGGCCTGGTACGTGGGTGCCGGGGCCGGGAGCAGACGGGGAGGAGGCGAGTCTCGCAGGTGCTGACGGCCTCCCACCCCTCTGCCCACCTGCCCACAGACCGCTTTCTGGAGTCAGGCAAGAGCCCCCGAGAGCTGGCCTTCGGCTGTGGGGCGCGGGTGTGTCTGGGAGAGCCGCTGGCGCGCCTGGAGATCTTTGTGGTGCTGGCCCACCTGCTCCAGGCCTTCACGCTGCTGCCACCCGAGGGTGTCCTGCCCTCTCTGCAGCCCCAGCCCTACAACAACATCAACCTCCTGATAGAGCCTTTCCAGGTGCGGCTGCAGCCTCGGGCTCTGGGGGCCCCGTGCCCGGGTCAGTGCCAGTGACAGGGCAGAACCGGTACCAGCCTTGTGCCTCAGTTTCTCCTTTATTGCTCCCGTACACACCCCTCCCCTCCCCCCTGTAAACATGGTGCTGTGAGATCACAGGCAGAGAAGGCTTCTTCAGGCGGCTGGTTGGTGGAGGCATCGCTGGCTCTTCTCTGGGCGCGACCCCTCAGTGCTCGGCAGTCATACCGGGGTGCCAGCCAGGCTGGCAGCAGCTCAGCCTCCCCCAGCAGGGGGCCGATAGCTTCTTGGCCTCAGCTTCATTTCCGTGAAGGGCACTGAGAAATCAAAGCCCTTCCAGTGGTACCAGCTCACTCCCTGGGAAAGGGTGCCAAAGGTCAGAGTCGAGTGTGCATCTGTCCCCACCCTGCCTCCCCAGGAGGCGACTCCCAGACATCCACCCTCTCGCCTCCCTGGTCCCTTCCCAACCCTCATCATGAACGGCTGTCTTAATCACAAGCTGGCCTTTTCCACCCAATAAATCATCTCAAGACAACTCAGTGAGGTCCGCACTGTTGTCCCAGGGCCCTGGTGACTCCTGCTGTCACACCACCGCTCTGCAGCCTCCACAGCCCCTCACCTGGTGGTCCACAATGCTGCCATAGAGCCCGTTGAGATTGGCGTAGTGGCAGTTCCTGTACCACCAGGCCCCACGGTAGGAGACGGCGCAGGAGATGAGTGAATTATTGGGGTCTCGGTCCCGGGCGGAAAAGACGCTGCCACTGTGGTAGCTCATGGAGTCCCCTGGGCAGGGCACAGGAAGGAGTGATGTGGTGCCCCTCCCGCCCTCCACTCCCCTGTGTGGGCCCGGGGCCACCCCTACCTGCGGTTCCATGGTAGCCCTCTAGGTGCAGGCGGTAGTACTCAGCAGCCGAGTCCACTCGGAAGGAGTCGTACTGGGCGAACACGGCCTCGTCCCCAGCCCTCAGGTCCACACGCATGGAATAGTCACCGGCCTGTGTCAGCTTGTGCAAGGCCTCGTTGCCTAGGGGTGAGAGGTGCCTCATGAGGGCCTGTATCTACAGCGCCCTCATCCCTTCCCTGGCTCCCCAGTCCCAGGAAGGCACTGACCCAGCCAGAACTCCCCAGAAATGTTTCCAAAGCCATGGGCATACTCTTCCCAGTCCCTCCAGAAATCTGTCTGTCCGTCCATACGGCGCTGGAACACCTGGGGCACAGGTGGGGGCAGTATCACCCTCTGGCTCCCCGGGCAGCAGTCCCCGCCCTGTGTAGACGTCTGGGCTCTGGCTGCCACCCACCAGCCAGCCGCCCCCATCTGTCTCCATGTCACAAAACACGTTCAGGGGCCGTTCACGATTGCCATTGAGGAAGATGGTGGTGGTCCTTGAGGTGCTGGCCCCATTCTGCATCTCCTCCCCACAGTCCCGGGGGAAAGGGATCCGCAGTCCACCTGGGAAGAGGCGGGTGAGGGACCTGTCCATTCTCAGGACTGTGGCCTCCCACTGGCCCGCTCCCGGGTCAGGCCCCAGCTCCAGATACCAGTGGTGAAGGAGGTGGACACGGGTGGCGTGAGACTCAAGCCCCACACGGCCTGGAGCCGGGCGTTGTAGGCGGTAGCGGGGAAGAGGCCAAGGAGGCGGTGTGAGGTGACCCCTGCCGGGAGCAGGATCTCCTGCGAGGCAGACAAGGGCAGCAGGTGAGGAAGGTAGGACCCACCAGGACAGCCGGAGGCAGCACCTAAATAAACCGAGGGCGGGAGCTGAGGGGCACCTGGGTCTGGCCGCCAGTGGTGTCAAAGCTGAGCAGGTAGCCTGTGGGCGAGCCCTGGGGTGCAGTCCAGGTGAGCAGAGCTGTGCGCGGAGTCACATCTGTAGCCTCCAAGTCCTGGGGGGCCTGCAACCCTGTGAGGGGAAGGTGGAAACACACAGCGGGGCTGCTAAGAGCCATCCTGGCCCTCTCTCCCTCGCCCCGCCCCACAACCCCCAGGCTGTACCTGTGGTGAAGGTGATGCTGGCAGGGGAGGTGAAGTTGCGGCCCCGGAGGCCACGCACAGTGGCAGTGTAGTTGGTGTGGAGCGTGAGGTCGCGCAGGGGATAGTCCACAGCACTGCCTGGGGCTGAGCCCAGCAGGGGCGGGGCTGGGAGGGAGGGGGGTCTCAGCTCACATCCCTCTACACCTGCCCCCTGCCCTTCCCACCCTAATCAAGTCCCTTCCAGAGAGGGGCCTCAGCCCTGCTCACCCCCAGGGGCAGTGACTCGGACTTTGTATGTGTCCACAGGGTTCTGGGGGGGTATCCAATGCAGCACAGTGGATCCCTCCGTCAAGTTCAGTGCACGTAGTTGGGTGGGGCCGTCGGGGACTGGGAGAGGAAAGGGGGCTCAGAGGGGTACCGCCTCTCCCTGGCCCTCATTTCCCCAGATTCCACGGGCTGCCCGTCCACTGCAGTGCAAGCTCCCTGCCGGCTCTCAGCTCACCCCTAGGCCCTTACTGCCCTCCCCCCACCTCCTCCCTGGGCCAGGACCTCTCACCTGTGGTGAGGAAGCCCGTGAGAGGCTCACTCTCCTCAAAGCCTCGGACCGAGACCACGGTCACCTCATAGCGTGCACCTGGGGTCAGTCCCTGGAGGGTGTGAGTCTGAGCCCGGCCGTCCACCTGCACACTCTGCGGCTCCCCTGGAAGCAAGGCAGGGGCTGGGAGGTTACCCAGGGTACCTGAGTGCAGCTGGAGGGTGAGCAGGATGCAGGGGTCGGGGTGAACAGGGCAAACCAGGGCATGGGCACAAGGTGTCACCTCCATCTGCCAGCTGATAGGAGACTTTGAAGCTGTCCACCCTGGACGGCGGTGGTATCCAGTTCACCTTGGCTGAAGTCTCCCGAATTTCACTGAACTGGAGGTCACGGGGGTTCTCTAGAACTGGGGACACGGGCAAGGAACAACTGTGGGGGCAGGGCAGGGAGGTTCTCATCCTAGGCTTCCCCCATGTCCTCTTTCTCCCTGGACACCTGGGCTCCAGAAGTACCTGTTCCTTCCTGGCCCTCCAGACAGAAATCACTCTCCCGAATCCCCCACACCCTCCCCTGGATCCCCAGCCTCCCTCCCGCCCCCGCCATGCAACGGGCCTCACCTGGCACAGTACAAGGCTCTCTTCCATGCAGGGTGTGAGGTCTTACCTGGGCTAAGGGTCCGGACTGTGCCCTGGATGCTGTCGGCCTTGTGAGGCCCACGCAGCCCATACAGGGTAAGGCTGTACATGGTCCCAGGACGCAGGTCCCGGAGCACTGCTGAGCGCCGTGTTCCAGGCACCATCAGCTCCCGCTGCAGCAGGGGACGTGGGTGTGGCTCCAGGGTGCTTGGTGTTGGGACTCCAAAACGGAGCAGGAAGGAATCAAAGGCCCCAAGTGGAGCTTCCCAGTTGAGTCGCAGAGAACTGGTAGTCACATCAGTCACAGAGAGCTGGGACAGGCGGGGCCCTGGGTCCCCTGGGATGTGACCAGCAGGGGGCAGCCCTATGAGGAACAGGCAGGAGACCAGGGTTTGGACACAGACTCACACAGTCTTCGTGGCCTGGGGCAGGCACCTTGTGTTACCCGCGATGGCTGGACTCCTCCATCAGCTGAGTGGAGCGGTTAGGGCCTGCTGCTATGGTGGGGGGCATGTGGTGGCTCCCTGGGAAGCCAAGGACAGCCTCTCCTCCCCAGTCCTCCCTCACATTCTCTCCCTGTGACCTCTGTTCCTGGGCACCCCCTTTTACCTTCCCAGCCCCAGATTAGGCCGGGCCAGGCCTGGCGGTACCTGTGGCGCCCTCCGCTGAGATGGGTCCCCAGCGCTTCCCTTCATGGAGGCCGTAGAGGAAGAACTTGTAGGAGGTGCTGGGCTCCAGGCCTGAGACAAGGACCTTGTTCTGGTCGCCATCCACGAGCAAAGCCTGGGGCTGCCCATGTGCGTCCTGATACTGGACCACGAAGGAGTCGAAGGGTCCCCGGGTCACACTCCACGAGAGGCGGAGGGAGTCTGATGTCGCCTCAGTCACTGCCAGTAGCCCCAGGCGGGGGCCATGGGGGGGCTCAGGGGCCTCTGGTGCTGGTATGTCTTCTCCTGTGGCTGCGTGGTAGAAGCGTAGAGGACTCGCTGAGCAGGGTGCTAAGGGGCCCTGCACTTTCCATCTTACTCCCCAGAGAAGGGTTCTCGGGACGAGGGGGTCCAGGCCCTGGCACAGTGGCCAGGTCAAAAGGGAAGCCCAAAGCTCCGCTTCCGGAACTGGCTGCACTCCTGCCGTGATCCTGACTCCTGCCACGCCTGGGGCCTGTCACGTGCCTGGGAAGCTGCTGTGGTCCTGTTGTTCCTTCACGGCTCCTGAGCTGTGAGGAAGTCGTTTTTTCCTCCCCACCCACGTGCTGCACTGGGCCCACCTCCAGCGGCTGCGGAGCTCCACCTGCCCCACCCCGGACGCCTGCTGGGGGGGGGGGTGGCCTGCTACTTGCTGGGCCAAGGTCACATGGCGAACGCTGTTGGCACGTGGCACCAGTCGCATGGGGCCCATGTGTCCTTGGCCTGGCTGATCTGAGGTGGGTGCCAGTGACCTCTGGAGGCCTGCCCATACATGCAGCACTTCCACAGGCTTCTGTGTCCCCCAGTGATTTTCCATTTGAGAAAATGCTGCTGACTCATTTGTGGCTGGGAGTTTGCCTCTACCTGGGTGACACCAGCCTACTGTGAGGGGAAACTTGCCTGACAGAGAAATGGGGAGCAGCGTCGGGCAGGGCACAGAGCAGGGCCAGGAGCACAGGGAGCCACCCCCTTTCCTCCTCGCCTGCCCTGCCCCTGGCTTCTGGCTGACTCTGTGTCCTGGTGTGGCCGCAAACTCTCCTCACCCTAAGACCCGCCCAGGGCTCCTTCCCTCCACCTGCCCATGCCTGCCAGTCCCCTTGTCTTTAGCCTGGAGGTACCAGGGGAGACACAGGGCAGGCTTGCTAATGCCTCACCTGTTGCTCCCAGGATGGAGATGGGGCCCAGGCGCCTTCCTCCCACGAGCCCGTAGAGCAGAAACTTGTATGTCCTGCCTGGCTCCAGGCCGTCTATGATGATCTGGTGCTGGTCGGAAGCCACGGGCAGTGCCTGCAGCTGTCCATCCGTGTCCCTGTACTGTACCAGGAAGGAGTCAAAGGGGCCTTGGGCCACCGTCCATGACAAGTGCAGGGAGTCTGAGGTCTGCCCACTCACGGCCAGTTCTCCCAGGCGGGGTGGGGGCTGTGGTGTCGTCTCCAGGGGAACTGCGAAGGGGGCAGAGGACACTCCTAGTTAAGAGCTATCTTACCTGACCTGGCAGCTTCTACAAGGTGTGAAGGCCTGGGGACAGAGACAGGCTGGCTCTGGTCCTACTGTGAAGGAAAGAGAGAAAGCAGCCCTGTCCCCTCCCACCACTGTGGTCTGGAGTGCGGTAAGAAGGTCATCTCACTTCGTAGGGAGACTATTTCCAAACAAACAAACAAACAAACAAACAAACAAACAAAAAGGCTGAAGGCCGAGGAAATAGCTCAGTGCAAAGGCCCTGGGTTCAACCCCTAGTACTGAAAAAGAAAACGAGAACAAAAAGATCACGTGGCAAGATGGGGTGCAGAGAGAGCGTTCATTTCCTCATATCTGCAGCCTCTGAGTAGGGCTGTGGCCAGAGCTGAGACTTCCGGGGTGCTCAGGTGCTCACAGAGACTCCCTAAAGGGAGGAGCTAGGCTTGGGCTCACTGGGTCCCCTGGATGCCCAGAATAACCATCCTCACTAACCGACGATCAGTCTGGGCCACCTCTGCGTCCCCAGCCTTGAGCTAGCACCACTGGACCAGAGCTGCTGAGTGAGGTGGGGCGGGGAGGGGGAGGGATCCCGGACAATACAGTCAAGCAAACGCTTGTCCACGTGGATAACTTCTGAAAAATGGGGGCAGAATAGCCCATATGTAGCCCGAGTTATGGCGTCAGAGGGCCAAGGGACCCAACCGACCAGACAAGGTGACTCACCGTCCTGGGGTTGGGATCACGGTCAGTGACCCGCTCCACCCCTTCCTCTGGGGACTGAGTCACGGGCACCAGAGGACACCAGATTTTTCCACAGTCTTCTGGCAGCCAAGCCCTTCCTCACTTTCTACTTCGTGCCTCCGGGTTGAGACAGGGAGGAGTACGGGCAAACTGAATGCCACAGGATTATTCATGACCCCATGCAGGTGAGAAAGGACAGAGGCCGAGGAGGACCGAGCTGCTGGCCCAAGGCCACACAGTTGGCAATGTCTGGTTGGGAATCTGAACGTGGCCTGCTTAGCCCAAAGCCTGGGCTCTTTGTCCTTCTTTGGCGGTTAGTGGGTGGAAAAGACAGTGCAAGGAACAGTCTCTAGGTCATATCTAGCATGTACAGTCGGACTTGTTTTTGATGTTAGGATTGTTATGACAATGCTGAGGACAACAAACGTCATGGAAAGGGTGTGGGCCAGTGCTGGGGGCCTGGAGAAGAGGCAGCTGTGGGGGCTGAGGGCACAGCGAAGCGGTTAGAGCGCTTGCCTAGGGGGGCTGGAGGATTGGCACAGTGGTTAAAGCGCTTGCCTACCAAGCACAAGGCCCAGGGTTCAGTTCCCCAGCGTGCTTCTGATCCCAGCCCTTGGGAGTCTGATGCAGGAGGATGACAGCGAGTTCAAGGCCAGCCTGGTCTACTGAGTTCAGGCCTGGGCTCACCTGTGGTGCCTTCAGCAGAGACTGGGCCCATGCGCTTCCTGCCCACCAGGCCATAGAGCAGGAACTTGTATCTCCTATTTGGCTCCAGGCTGGGGATGATGACCTCGCGCTGGTCTGCGGCCACTGGCACCATCTGGGACTGCCCATCCCTGTCCTTGTACTGGATTACGAAGGAGTCAAAGTTGCCCTCAGGGACTGTCCATGCGAGGCCCACAGAGTGAGGGGTTGCACCTGTCACTGTCAGCTCCCCCAGGCGGGGAGGGGGTTTTGTATCTGGGACTGGAAGAGAGAGAGGTATGTGAAGAGTGACACTCTGAGTAACAGAGGCAGAGATGCTTTTGGGCTGCCGTGGCTTTGGGGTCCCAGGAGTCTGGAGAGGACAGCTGGGCTAGGAGCCAGCAAAGAAAAGGAAATGTTCCCTGAGATGTAGGGGGTAGGGAGAAGAACATGGGAGCAGGTAAGGGAGCTCAGGGTGTGGATTTCAGGGGCCCCTGTAAATAAATGGCTCCTAAGGCCCCAAGGTCTGAGTGTGGGGGCATTGAGACATCACATTCCAACAGCTGCCCGCTGGCCAGAGTCCCAGGGCTAAGGTAGCCACTGGCATTCACTCACGAGTCTTTGTGTCCACAGAGACTGGGCCATGGCGCTTCCCATCCTGGAGTCCAAAGAGTAAGAACTTGTATTTGCGGGCCGGACTCAGAGCTGAGACGGTGACCTCGTGGAGGTCCCTGCTCACTGGCATTGACTGGGGCTGCCCCTGTGCATCCTTGTACTGGACCAGGAAGGAATCGAAGGGGCCCTGGGCCACGGTCCACCAGAGGTGCACTGTATCTGAAGTGACATCTGTCACAGCCAGCTCCCCGAGGTGGGGCTCCACTGGAGGCTGTGTGGGCAGGGAGGCTGGAACAGAGCACAGGGAGCGAGAGAGCTGAGGTGGGACCTGCCAAGGACGGCAGGCTTCCCTAGGCAGTGAAACAGAAGCGTCACAACCTCTTTTAAAGCACTTTTGTGGAAGCCATTCTGCCCCTTACATATGTGAAGCAAGTGTCATCATGGTCGTCTCCCATGCTGTGAGACCTCAGGCTAAAGGACGTGAGGAAAACTTGCAAAATCACAGTTCAGACAGAGGCAAATTTGGGCCAGGCAGCCTAAAAATGGGGCACGTCCTGAGTCACCAGAACAACTAGTAAGGCCCTAGAAATTGAGACACACAGAGCCTCTGGATAGTGGTGGGAGAAGGGAAGCTGTGGATGGCAGGCTTCACGCCGTTCTCACTGCAGTCTCCACAAATGTGCCCTCAATATGAGGACGAGTGGGATCGACAGCAACATTTAAGGAATCAGGAACTTGGAGGTCCCGTGGGAAGAGGTGCAGAGGCCCACAGGGACAGCACAATAAATCTAGAGAGAACCAAGAGGTAAGGGTCAGCCCCTCACTCACCAGTGACAGCCACGGTGGACACGGGGCCCAGGCGTCCGCCCTCATGGAGCCCGTACAGGTGCATCTTGTACTTGCGCCCAGGATCCAGGTCTCTCACGGTGGCCTCCCTCTCCTCGCCCCCGACACGCACCACCTGGGGCCGCCCATCCCTGTCCTTGTACTGGATGGTGAAGGAGTCAAAGTGGCCCTGAGGCACCGTCCAGGAGAGGCCCAGGGAGTCTGGGGATGATCCCGTCACTGTCAGCGCCCCCAGGAGGGGCTCCTCGGGGGGCTCTGGGGCCTCTGTGCTGGGTTCTGTGGGGCTGGGGGTCTCTTCCTCTGTAGCTGAGAAAGGAACAGAAAAATGATAAGACAGGATCCCTGGCGGTCCTTGGGTTACAGGGAGAAGGAAGGGGAAGACTTGGCCTCCAAAGGGGTCAATTTGGAGAAGACATCTTAGGGTTGAGTGGTACTGCTCGGCTGACAGCTAACTACCATGTCTGAGCTCTTGGAGCAGCTGGGAGAACCCAGACAGCCACCAGCACAGCAAAGGCCCCATGACCCCTCCATGCCCAGGAGACAGGAGCCATCCCAGGGGAAGAACACAGGGGCCACAGCCTCAGCCCCTTGCAGGCCTGTGGCCACTCACCAACCCCTGACACCACTCCCTGCTTGGTCCTCACCAGACAGCAAGAGGGTCAGCCTCCCACCACATCACACCTGGGTTTCCACCATCCACTCACCTGTCACCCCAATGACAGACACGGGTCCCACGCGCTGGCCGCTGTGGAAGCCATACAGGTTCATCTTGTACTTGTGGTCTGGCTCCAGCCCCGAGATGGTGACCTCGTCCTCGTGCCCTGGGACCCGCACCACCTTGGGCTGCCCGTCCCCGTTCCTGTACTGGACCAGGAAGTGGTCAAACTGTCCCTCAGGGACCGTCCAGGAGAGGCTCAGGGAGTCCCTGGTGGCATCTGTCACTGTCAGCTTCCCCAGGCGTGGCTTGTCAGGGGGCTCCAGGGTTGTGGTAGGTACTGCTTGGGTGGTCATAGCTTCTTCCTCTGGATCTGGACACACACACACACACACACACACACACACACACACACACACACAAACACGGACATGTGAGGTCTCTTCAGTCCTCGTTTTCCCAAACAAAGGTGCATTTGCAAGAAGGAAGCAGAATGTCAGGCCCGGTGGCACTGGCATGTCCCTTCTGCTGCCTCTACACCCTCATTCCTAGAAACTGACACTGGTCACCCATCCTTGCCTGTAACCTATCAACACCCACAGGACTTCCGCCCTCCATTCTGTCTCCTCTGAGCTGGGCCCACATGGCCGCTGGCCCTGGTCCTCCCTCCACTGGGCTCAGAACTTTACTCACAAACAAACTCAAAAACTCCCACCCTAAACCAGACACTGAAAAGTGTCCTGAACAGTCCCTTACCCAGTCTCTGTCATACTTAGGGAGTGTGCCAGCCTCTTTCCGAAGTTCCTCCTGGCTGCCTTCTTCCTCCAACCCCAGAACCTTGAAACACCCTCTCGTCCACCCAGGTAACCAGTCCTCCAGGCCTTCCTGCCCCCAGGTTCACCATCCTGGGTCACGCCTCACACAGCAGTGTCACTTTTGCACAGCCATGTCCCACACCAGGGTCAGCACTGAACTGAGTGACCGTGGCCCTCACCTCAGGGGGCCCAGGCTTCCTGAGCTGCCCGGCCTCTCCACCCACATCTCAAGGGTCTCCCAGCCTCCTGACACTCCACAGAGTCCTGTGCCTCTCCTGTGCTGTGCTGCTTCTAGCCTCGCATCGTGCCATCCATTGGGATGGGGACCTGACATCCACTTGTTTCTCAAGTTGTCACAAAGGTGATGCCTGGGGGCCCTCAGGTCTTGTCACTCCCTGCAATCTTGTGTGGCTTCGCGCCTCGTGCTGGTCTGGCCTGGGCTTCCCGTGCCATATCCTTTGTGCTGACCGTGCTGGCTTTCTGCCTGCCCCAACCCTGAGTTCCATGAAAAGGTGAATTTGTGGTGTCTCCTTCAGAGCTTTACCGAGACAGCCAAAAGCTTCCCTGACACCCATGTGCTGCCTGGTCCTCTCAGCAAGACCCTGCTGCCGGGCAGGACTGCACAGCTCTGCGTTGCACGGACCAGCCCAGCCTGGAGAGTTCCATGGAATAACCGCGTCAGCCAGGGCCAGCTGGTGCCACGATGGATCAAGACGAACAAAGCCAGCCTAGAATCACGTCTCCGTGTCGACAGACTTGAACATTTTCCAAACTACTCAAATAAGCAGACATCTGTCAAGCACAATGCTGAGTGCCAGCTGCGTCTGTACCGAGGACAGCACAGCCTCTCCTCTAGACTCATTCCTACAGGAAGACTTTGCAAGATTCATGATGAGGCTGAGCCCGCTCCCTGAAAGCTTCCCACTCAGAACCAAACTCTTAAACCGTCCCCCACATCGCCTAACACAAGCCAGGACCTAAACAGTTTCCCCTCCAATGCTTATCACGCTATGTGCAGCCCTGCACAGCAAAGGAGCATAAAAGCTTTAGCTCTTTACAAGGAAGTCACCTGAGGGCTCTGGCAGGGGACAAGTACACCAGCGCCACAAAATGCAGGTCAGGGCATAAAATTCCTTGTGGAATACCAAACTGACTCACAGGAGTAAATGTCTATTAAAATTCCACAGTGGATTTACAGGCGCATAGACGAGATGCCATACACGAAGCTTCTTCCCTGACCCTGTGGTCCCTACGCTTCTGAGGAATCTAGAGGCAGCTAGGGAAACTTCTGGAGAGAGTACAATTCCTTTGTTCTAAGGAGACTGAATCCTCAGGGCTGACCATGTGGCAGCGGTGTCCTCACCATGGTGAACTTGAGAATAATGTGACATGTGAAGCTGCAGCCCCAGTCTGGAACCTGAATCTGTCTTTAACAAGATCCACAGGGGATTGCATGGGCACCTGCAGCAGGGCTGCTGAGCGCTTGTTTCCAAAAAGCTAATAAGGAAGAAAACAACTTCCAAGGCCAGTCTTCTCTGCACTGCCCCAGCTGACACTCACCAGTTACAGCCACAACAGCCACGGGGCCCACGCGTCCGCCCTCATGGAGCCCGTACAGGTGCATCTTGTACTTGCGCCCAGGATCCAGGTCTCCCACGGTGGCCTCCCTCTCCTCGCCCCCGACACGCACCACCTGGGGCCGCCCATCCCTGTCCTTGTACTGGATGGTGAAGGAGTCAAAGTGGCCCTGAGGCACTGTCCAGGAGAGGCCCAGGGAGTCTGGGGATGATCCCGTCACTGTCAGCGCTCCCAGGAGTGGCTCCTTGGGGGGCTCTGGGGCCTCTGTGCTGGGTTCTGTGGGGCTGGGGGTCTCTTCCACCTCTACAGAGCTGGGGGTCTCTTCCTCTGCAGCTGAGAAAGAATGACAGAGAGAATGAGGCAGATCCCCAGGAGATGTCCTTGGGTCTTGGGGAGAGGAAGTGAGAAGCCATGGCCACCGCTGGGGTCCTGGGTCCTTTCAGGGTGGCCATCCTGGGGCTGGGTGGTCCTGCTTGGTGGACAGCTGACAACCATGACTGAGCTCTTGGGGCAGCTGGGAGAACCCAGACAGCCACCAGCACAGCAAAAGCCCCATGGCCCCTCCATACCCAGGAGACAGGAGCCATCCCAGGGGAAGAACACAGGGGCCACAGCCTCAGCCCCACGCAGACCTGTGGTAACTCATCAGCCCCTGCTCACCAGACAGTGAAAGGGTCAGCCTCCCACTAGTTTCCACCGTCCATTCACCTGTCACCCCGATGACAGACACGGGTCCCACGCGCTGGCCGCTGTGGAAGCCATACAGGTTCATCTTGTACTTGTGGTCTGGCTCCAGCCCCGAGATGGTGACCTCGTCCTCATGCCCTGGGACCCGCACCACCTTGGGCTGCCCATCTCCATTCCTGTACTGGACCAGGAAGTGGTCGAACTGTCCCTCGGGGACTGTCCAGGAGAGGCTCAGGGAGTCCCTGGTGGCATCTGTCACTGTCAGCTCCCCCAGGCGTGGCTTGTCGGGGGGCTCCAGGGTCGTGGTAGGTACTGCTTGGGTGGTCACAGCTTCTTCCTCTGGATCTGGACACACACACACACACACACACACACACACACAAACACGGACATGTGAGGTCTCTTCAGTCCTCATTTTCCCAAACAAAGGCGCATTTGCAAGAAGGAAGCAGAATGTCAAGCCCGGTGGTACTGGCATGTCCCTTCTGCTGCCTCTACACCCTCATTCCTAGAAACTGACACTGGTCACCCCATCCTTGCCTGCAACCTATCAACACCCACAGGACTTCCGCCCTCCATTCTGCCTCCTCTGAGCTGGGCCCACATGGCCGCTGGCCCTGGCCCTCCCCCCACTGGGTTTTTTGGGGTTTTTTTTTTGCCATCTTGTTCATTAGGCTTAGGATCTTGCTCCCAAACAAGTTCAAACTCCCAGATAAGAGACTGAAGTTCCTCTTAGAGCTACCGTCATAGCTAAGGAGCCTGTACAGGTGCACACTGCTATACTTAGGGAATGCACCAGCCTCTTTCCGAAGTCCCTCCTGGCTGCCTTCTTCCTCCAACCCCAGGACCTTGAAGCGGCCACTCTTTCCTCCACCCAGGTTACCAGTCCTACTGGCCTCCCTCCTTCCAGGTTCACCGTCCCTGGCCACGCCTCAAACAGCAGTGTTCCTTTTGCATAGCCATGTCCCATGCCAGAGTCAGCACTGAACTTAGGGACCAAAGCCCTCACCTCAGGGGGGCCCAGGCTTCCTGAGCTGCACGGCCTCTCCACCCACATCCTAGGAGGCCCTCGGTCCTCAGCTGGCACCATACGGAAGTCCCTCCATTCCTCTCTGTGCTGTGCTGCTTCTAGCCTCTGGTCTTTGCATCAGCTGGGACATGGACCTGACTCCCTGTTTTTTTCTGGAGCTGTCACCAAGATGTGCCTTGGGGCCCTCAGGTCTCGTTGTTCCTGGGCATCCATGGGCAGCACAGCTGGTCATCTTCTGAGCTCCCATATCACACACATATCCCTCTTGCTATCCTGGCTGGTTTACTGCAGGTCCATGCGAGGCTATAGGCCTCACTACTAGGTATGCCTCTGTTGGTCATGCTTGAAGTCCCTCTCGTGAGGCCACTTAGTGCCTGTATTCTGGCACGCCGGCCTCTGTTGATGCCTGAAGGTCTCAGTCTGATAAAACCCTAATCATGATGTTTTGGGGTGTACAGTGAGAACGTGAGGGCAAGCACCGCCTTTGTCTTCCCGCTGGGTCCCAGATCAATTCCACCAGAATCTGAGGGTCTATTAGGAATCAGGGACAACAGCTAAATTCTCTGTAATTGAAATCTGAAGGAGGGCTGGAGCAATGGCTCAGCGGTTAAAGCGCTTGCCTAGTAAGTGCTAAGTTAAGCACTAAGTACCCAAGATCGATTCCCCAGCACCACATAAGTCAGGTGTGGGGGTGCACACCTGTAATGCCAGCACTTGGGAGGCTGAGGCAGGAGGATTGCCGTGAGTCCAAGGCCAGCCTGGGCTCCATAGTGAGTTTAGGACCAGCCTGAGCTGCAGAGCAAGACCCTATCTCAAAATAAATAAATAAATAAATAAAAACCTAAGGAGAGTGCGACGCTGTCGTTAATGATTTTACTCCTCAGGTCTGACCTTGCACCTGCAGCAGTGGCATCGTGAGGACGGCTGTAGTTTGGACACTGAGTGTTACCCAAGACCCAGGTGTTAAGGACTGGTGGTAACATGGGGGTAAGTTTGAAAAAACTTTAAGGATACTGCCTCAAAGGAGTCCATTGGTTACTGGGGGTTTGCACTTAGTGGGCTAAGGGACCCTGGCGCCTCCCTTTCTCCTTTTGGCACCCGGTCCGAGCGAGTGACTTGGGTCTCTATGACATACTGCCCCACCGTCGCCCAAATATAATGGGGCTGACTAATCACGATGGGAACGTCCCCCGCTGAGACACCGTAAATCTTTCTCTGTATAAATTGTTGTGTTAAGTATTTGTCATAGTAGAGAAAAGCTGGCTAACACAAGTCCTTTGCTAGGAATGCAGGACATCAGACTCCAGCCCAAAACTGCTGGATCCAAACCCTCCCTTAGAAGATGGGCAGGCACCAGCACCACAAAGCAGCACTGCTGCCAGAACACGTGTGCTTGCGTAGAGCTGGTGGAGGGGGAACAACGTCGACAGGTTGTGCTCCCTGTCTAACCTCATCCAACTCACCTGTCACAGCCATGGTGGACACGGGGCCCACGCGTCCGCCCTCATGGAGCCCGTACAGGTGCATCTTGTACTTGCGCCCAGGATCCAGGTCTCTCACGGTGGCCTCCCTCTCCTCGCCCCCGACACGCACCACCTGGGGCCGCCCATCCCTGTCCTTGTACTGGATGGTGAAGGAGTCAAAGTGACCTTGAGGCACCGTCCAGGAGAGGCCCAGGGAGTCTGGGGATGATCCCGTCACTGTCAGCGCCCCCAGGAGTGGCTCCTTGGGGGGCTCTGGGGCCTCTGTGCTGGGTTCTGTGGGGCTGGGGGTCTCTTCCACCTCTACAGAGCTGGGGGTCTCTTCCTCTGCAGCTGAGAAAGAATGACAGAGACAATGAGGCAGATCCCCAGGAGATATCCTTGGGTCTTAGTTAGTGGGAGGGAGAAATCAAGGCCACTGCTGGGGTTCCTGGGTCCTTTCAGGGCAGCCATCCTGGGGCTGGGTAGTCCTGCTTGGTGGACAGCTGACAACCATGACTCAGCTCCTACGGCAGCTGGGTGAACCCAGACAGCCACCAGCACAGCAAAGACCCCATGGCCCCTCCATACCCAGGAGACAGGAGCCATCCCAGGGGAAGAACACAGGGGCCACAGCCTCAGCCCCACGCAGACCTGTGGTAACTCATCAGCCCCTGCTCACCAGACAGCGAAAGGGTCAGCCTCCCACTAGTTTCCACCGTCCATTCACCTGTCACCCCGATGACAGACACGGGTCCCATGCGCTGGCCACTGTGGAAGCCATACAGGTTCATCTTGTACTTGTGGTCTGGCTCCAGCCCCGAGATGGTGACCTCGTCCTCGTGCCCTGGGACCCGCACCACCTTGGGCTGCCCATCTCCATTCCTGTACTGGACCAGGAAGTGGTCGAACTGTCCCTCGGGGACTGTCCAGGAGAGGCTCAGGGAGTCCCAAGTGGCATCTGTCACTGTCAGCTCCCCCAGGCGTGGCTTGTCGGGGGGCTCCAGGGTCGTGGTAGGTACTGCTTGGGTGGTCATAGCTTCTTCCTCTGGATCTGGACACACACACACACGGGGACATGTGAGGTCTCTTCAATCCTCATTTTCCCAAACAAAGGCGCATTTGCAAGAAGGAAGCACTGTAGAGCAGAATGTCAGGCCTAGTGGCACTAGCATGTCCCTTCTGCTGCTTCTATTCATTCCTTGTACCTAACCCTGACCCACACTTTACCAACACCCACAGGACTTCTGCCCTCCATCCTGCCTCTTCTCAGCAGAGTCCATTTGCCCTTCCCCTGTTCTCCCTCCCCTGGGGCTCTTGCTGCCTCCTTGCTCATTTGGCTTAGAAGTTTGCTCTTAGATCAATCTTTCCCATCCTGTCCCACCCAGCTCTTGCTCACCGGTCACAGCCACGGTGGACACGGGGCCCACGCGTCCACCCTCATGGAGCCCGTACAGGTTCATCTTGTACTTGCGCCCAGGATCCAGGTCTCCCACGGTGGCCTCCCTCTCCTCGCCCCTGACACGCACCACCTGGGGCCGCCCATCCTTGTCCTTGTACTGGATGGTGAAGGAGTCAAAGTGACCTTGAGGCACCGTCCAGGAGAGGCCCAGGGAGTCTGGGGATGATCCCGTCACTGTCAGCTCCCCCAGGAGTGGCTCCTCGGGGGGCTCTGGGGCCTCTGTGCTGGGTTCTGTGGGGCTGGGGGTCTCCTCTTCAACCTTCTGTGTAGCTGAGAAAAGAGATCAGGACACACAGGGGTTAAGAGCGACTCACTTTGCCCATCATGTCAAGAAGGGACATAAGCACCTCCAGCACATCCATTCCTAAAGCTGAAGGCTCAGGGGCTCCTACAGCCATTGTAGCTACGGTGCAGTGACTCATGGATGGGGAGGGCTAGCCCAGCCACGCTGGTCCTGTGTCCGTGCCCTGGCAGGAATGTAACGCTACTAACCTTCAGAAGGCAACTGGGACATTGTGTGCACGAGCCAAACCAGTGCTCATTTCCTTTGACCCAATAATCCCATTTCTGGGCATCTATCCTAAGAAATTTATTAAAGGCAGGAAACTCTTATAGCATGGAAGAATTCACAACGGGATTATTCATGACAGCAAATGTGTCAGGAACCCAAATGACCCGTGGAAGACGATTAATTTTGTTACAGTGCTTTCACCACATGGCATCAAATAACCATTAAAGGGATGATTCATGCAGGTCATGTGTAGCCACAAGGTAAATGATCACCATGTAACACGTGTACAGAAAAACAGAAGATTTCTATGCGCTCTGACTGTACTTTTAAAACATACGCTGCAGAGAAGAGTTTTGTTTTGTTCTATGTTTTTGCTGCTCTGGATATTGGATCCAGGGCCTTACGTGGGTCTGGCCAGTGCGCCCATTGTCACCAACAGTGGTGACTGGGTCAAGTGGTGGGGTCTGGAGGTCTTTATTTCAAACTTGCCATAATCCTCCTATATTGTTTCCACTCTAAAAATGTGAGTTTAAAAAGAAATTCTGGGCTAGGAACATGAGTAAGTAAGGGGGGCGTGAAGCGTGAAACAATGCAAGGAAAAAGGAGGGTGAAGACACAGAACCTTCTGGCTGCCCTCCCTGCCAAGTGGATCCTGTGGCTCACCGGGACACAGGATAAGAAAAAACCGGAACCGAATAGTGGCTGAATTTAACAGCTTTCCCCAAGGGGTAAATTCTTCTAACATTCATTTTCCAGTGATTCTCCTCCTCTCCCTGTTCCCCATAACATAAGTCCTCTGAACACACAGGGAGAAACCGGGCCCATCCCCAGGCACCAGGGACCCCGGGCAGGAACTGCACCTTGGTCCAACAGATCCCTAGGACGCAGGAGGGCACCTGGCCAGCTACTTGCTCCGTACTAAGGAGGCAGCTAGTGGCCTTCCACATGATGACTCCAAGGGGCATCCTTCCACATCTTCAGGACCCCGGCAGGCACAGGAAGCTGGCTGAGAATGATTCTGAGAGGCTAGCCTTACTGTGCATGGGAGAATCCACTCACCTTGTGACTCCCTCCCTGGTCCCCTTCAACTAGCAAATTTAACTTTCTCATAATTAGAAATGAGGTAAGCAAGACTGACAGGGAGGAAGACAGATGGAGAGCAGGCAGGAGAAGACACTGTGGTTTTCTATTTTTCTCTGATTATAAAATAAATTCTTGGAGAAAAATGGAGACATGCTTGCCATTTAAGAAAATTTGGACAATGCGGGACAGAACAAAATAGGAAAAGTGCTGGAACACTTAATTCTGCCTAACAAACCGTGTGCCCGTGGGACGCTCTTCCTCCCATGTCTGTTATTTTCAAGTAGTTGTGATTAGCTTTTTCAGGAAGATTCTGAGCTCTGTTTTTTCCAATGGACCATTATAAAGTTATTGTTTTATGTTAAAACACATTCAATGGCAGCATAATGCCTCATTTTAAAGACACTGTCTAAATTATTCAGTCATCACAATGTGACTGAGTTTCCTTCTTTGGTGGGCATGTATATATGCAGTTACGACAAAGAATTCTGTGATTACAGGGAGAGAAAAATTCTGGTAATTCCAATTTGGCCTGTGTGAAATGTATTTCACCCTGAGATGGCCAGTAGTGACCATCACATGTAGCCTCAGGAAGTGGAAAAGGGTCCACAGATGGGGAAAGGCCAAACCACTAGGCAGGAGCTACAGTCAAAAGCTGTGGAGGGGCACGGAGGGGAGCCGAGCCTTAGACCACAGGGCGAAAGAACAGGACAGTCAACCACGAATGTACAAGAAAAGGAAAAAAAATCCTGTGATGCTTGGCTCTACTCACTGGTCACAGCCACGGTGGACACGGGGCCCACACGTCCGCCCTCATGGAGCCCGTACAGGTGCATCTTGTACTTGCGCCCAGGATCCAGGTCTCCCACGGTGGCCTCCCTCTCCTCACCCCCGACACGCACCACCTGGGGCCGCCCATCCCTGTCCTTGTACTGGATGGTGAAGGAGTCAAAGTGACCTTGAGGCACCGTCCAGGAGAGGCCCAGGGAGTCTGGGGATGATCCCGTCACTGTCAGCTCCCCCAGGAGGGGCTCCTCGGGGGGCTCTGGGGCCTCTGTGCTGGGTTCTGTGGGGCTGGGGGTCTCTTCCACCTCTACAGAGCTGGGGGTCTCTTCCTCTGCAGCTGAGAAAAGAAGAGAGAGAAGGTGAGGCAGGATCCCCAAGAGATATCTTTGGGTCTTGAGTACAATGAAGGAGAAGCCATGGCCACTGCTGGGGGTCCTGGGTCCATTCAGGGAGGCCATTCTTGGGTGGTCCTGCTTGGCTGACAGCTGCCAACCACCACTGAGCTCCTGGACAACCAGAAAAACCCAGGTAGCCACCAGCACAGCAAAGGCCCCATGGCCCCTCCATGTCCAGGGGACAGAAGCTGTCCCAAGGAAAGCACCAGGGGCCACAGCCTCAGCCCCATGCAGGCCTGTGGCCACTCACCAGCCCCTGACACCACTCCTTGCTTGGTCCTCACCAGACAGCAAGAGGGTCAGCCTCCCACCACATCACACCTGGGGTTCCCACCGTCCGCTTACCTGTCATCCCGATGACAGACACGGGTCCCACACGCTGGCCGCTGTGGAAGCCATACAGGTTCATCTTGTACTTGTGGTCTGGCTCCAGCCCTGAGATGGTGACCTCGTCCTCGTGCCCTGGGACCCGCACCACCTTGGGCTGCCCATCCCCGTTCCTGTACTGGACCAGGAAGTGGTCAAACTGTCCCTCAGGGACCGTCCAGGAGAGGCTCAGGGAGTCCCAGGTGGCATCTGTCACCGTTAGCTCCCCAAGGCGTGGCTTGTGGGGGGTCTCTGGAGTCGTGGTGGGTGGTCCTTCGGGGGCTACAGTCATCACTTCATCCTTCTCCGGGTCTAGATCAGGATAGAAAACAGACGGGCAAGCCCATGTGTTCCTTCTCACCAGTTCTTAGTCACACTAATCCTCTTATATACGTACTGACCTCTTGACCTCTTGGTTTGTGTGTTTGTGAGGTCCTGGCGATCAAGCCCAGGGCCTCCGCACTGAGCCGCTACATCCCCAGCTCATATTTTATTATTTATTTTGAGACAGGGTCTCCCTAAATCACTCAGTTGTTCACGTGCGATACTCCTGCCTCAGCATCCTGTAGTGCTGGGTTTACAGGCTTGTCCCAGCAGGCCTGGCTGAGCCCCTGGTTTTAATACTCCATTATGAGGACAGGGCATACACCTGTGGTGAAGTCAGGACAGTAGGTGAGGCCCCAGGATGCTCAGCGGGAGCTGCGCCTACCCCTTACGAGCTGCCCGACTCATGTGGTGTGGTGGAAATTACTCTAAGGTGCTAAACAACACTGATGCTGCAAAATCTAACAGGGCAGTACAGTGAGAGTGACATCCTCTGGGGCTGGGAATCCCACTTCACAAGTATTTTCCTTCAATACTCCTGTTTCGTTTTTTTTTTTTTTTTTTTTTTTTTTTTTTTTTTTTTTTTTTTTTTTTTTTTTTTTTTTTTTTTTTTTTTTTTTTTTTCCGAGACAGGGTCTCGCTCTGCAGCCCATGCTGGTCCTGAACTCACTATGGAGCCCAGGCTGGCCTTGGACTCACAACAGTTCTCCTGCCTCAGCCTCCCGAGTGCTGGGATGGCAGGCAAGAGCGACCATGCCCAGCTTATGTGGTGCTGGGGAACTGAACTTGGGTACTTATTGCTTGATTTAGCACTTGCTAGGCAAGGGCTTTAAGCGCTGAGCCATTTCTCCAGCCCCTCCCTCTGGTTTCAAGTGCTTTTCTGAGTGTTTTTTAGAAACCAATTTCAATTTCATCACTTAAAGGTCAAGAGAGATGAAATGCCCAAGGTCATTTGTCCAGCGGAGATTGCAGAGCTCACAGCGGCTCTGCTGATTTAGGGCAGAGACGCCACCTCACTGAAGCCAGCTCTTTGGTCTCCGTGAAATCATGTGCTTTGATTTCTGTTCTTCATACAGTTTTGTTTTGCCTGGATCCTTGAATATCCCAAAGTCATGGCATTTCATTAGCTGTTCTTTTAGGAACGGGTCTTTGGCCCGTGGAGGTAGCACTAACAGCCTGACATGTTCCAGTGTGACTCACAAAGGGGAAATGCCTTGTTAAGTGTGTGTGAGTGACTAATATTAACTCTTCAGACAGTGGTTAACAGGTTGGTGTAGCAGACATGGGCATCAATCTGGCAGCTTGAGGCTGGAGGAATAGCTTAGCAGTTACAGCCCTGGGTTCGATTCCCCATAAACTGGCATGGTGGTGCATGCTTGTAATCCCAGCACTTGAGATGCCGAGGCAGGAGGATTATTGTGTGTTTGACGCTAGCCTGGACTATACAGTGAGTTCAAGATCAGCCTGGAGTACACAGCGAGACCCTGTCTCAAAAAAAAATTACTTTTTAATTTGGGAGCTTGAGGGAACATATGCAATTTTACCCCTGAAATTAATGAAGATTATGAGAATTTGCCCCTGTGGGGTTTTTAGGAGGTGACTACCTCAGAAGGGGAGCTCTGAGGCTGCCTTTCCTTGCCAGTGTGCCAAGCCAAACACAAGCCACTCTTTAAGGCAGACGTGGCTATTTCTTCTTTAAAGAGGAGTAAAGGGAGGCACAGAGAGGCTGAGTGACACTCTGGAGGTCAGACCAGCTGAGGTAAAAGGTCAATGCCATGGAGACCTGCGTCTGTTATTCTCCTGGTGCCCTCCTTCGCCAAGGATCCAAAAATGCTCGTGTGAAAAAGGCAACAGGCTCAGGTGGCAGCAAAGGCTTGGAGTGAAGGGGTGAGCCGGCCACTCCTGCGCCGGGCCTCCAGGCAAGTCACTTGAATACCGACAGTAAAAGGGAAACTGAGTCTACTCAAGGGAGAGCCTGCTCTCCCCCGGCTCTCTTACCGGTGAAGCCGACCGCAGACACGGGTCCCAGGCGCTGGCCGCTGTGGAAGCCATACAGGTTCATCTTGTACTTGTGGTCTGGCTCCAGCCCCGAGATGGTGACCTCGTCTTCGTGCCCTGGGACCCGCACCACCTTGGGCTGCCCGTCCCCGTGCCTGTACTGGACCAGGAAGTGGTCGAACTGTCCCTCGGGGACCGTCCAGGAGAGGCTCAGGGAGTCCCTGGTGGCATCTGTCACTGTCAGCTCCCCCAGGTGTGGCTTTAGAGGAGGAGCAAGTATCTCTTCAGGGGCTGAGAAGAGACATAAACGAAACCTTTCCTGTTGCTGGAAGATGCTGATGAAGCCCCAGCTCTTCTAGGCTCAGGGCAGAAGGTAGGCTGGCTCTGGGCCTGACTTAGGATTGATTTCTCATTTTGATCACCAAAGTCTTTTTTGTGGTTTCCTTACTGTCCTCACATATGCTAGGCAGCATTCTACCTCAGAGCTTTTGCACTGACAGTTCCCTCTGTCTTTACATTCTTTCTCCACATGCGTGCATGGCTCTTGCCCATACTTCCTTTAAGTCTTTCCTCAATCTCACCAGCTTCTGGGGGACTTTCCTGCCCAGCCAAACTCAAATTCTAATTTTTGAATTGCAAAGTATCCTCCAAATTGTTTGGACCTGGTTCTAGCAACAAATTGCAGAAGAAAATTAGGAGACAACCAGGAGACTGTAGTACTGTCTGGACAATTGAACATAGTAAGGAATGATTGTTCATTTTTTTAAAAAAGTGAAGTAGTAGTTTTTTTAAAAATCACATTATTTAAGGGTGTTGAGGATTGAAACCTGAGCCTGGGCCTGGTACTTGCTAGGCAAGAACTCTACTGTTGAGCTACACACCCTCAACCCATAAAAACAGGCCTTATAAAAAAGAGAGAGAGGTCTAAATTTTTACTGGTGCAAGTATAGTGTGTCTGCAATTAGTTTTAAAATACTGTAGTGGCGTATCCATACGATGGAACACCTTTCGGCAATAAGAGAACGGTGACGCACTGCTGCATGCTACAACAGGGGTAAACCTTAGAAACTCCATGTTCAGCCAGAGGTGGTGGCCAAGGCCTGTAAGGAGGTTGAGGCAGAATGATCCCAAGTTTGAGCCCAGCCTGAGTGATTGAGTGACTTAGCAAGATTTGGTCCCAAAAATAAAACCCAAAACAGGGGCTGGGGATATAACTCAGTGTGAAAGCCATGGGTTCAGACCTCACTGCCAACAAAACCAAACCACCAGCAACAAAAAGCCTACCACTACCACAGCCCTCATCATGCGCAGTGAATGAAGCCAGATGCAAAACAGAAGGTGAACATATAATTCTATAGACAGAGACGGCCCAGAAAGGGCAAATTCAGTGGGACCCAGAAGATTCATGGTGAAGTAGGACTGGGATGAGGATGGGCTTCTCTAGGGGGTGACTGGAAGTTCTAAAATCAGATTGTGGTGGCGGTTGTACACTAGGTAAATATATTGAAATAGATAAGGTACACACTTAAAACAGGTGAATTTGACAACTCATCAATTATACTGCAATAACTCTGTTAATGAAAACAGCCCAGTGGGGGAGGATGGGAAGTGGACAGGACACAGGTGAGCAGGAGGCTACATGAGATGCTGGCTGAAAGATGCTGAGAACACCAGATGTCATGGTATTATTCTTTCTGTTTCCATATGTTTGAGATTGTGCTCAACAGTTACGGTTTGAAGGAATTAGTTAATATTTCATAACATTTGTACCCCTCTCATAAAAAGCACTGCCCTTGGGTTCCCTGAGGACATCCCAGGAAAAGCAGAGCACCACAAATCAGACAGTATGGTTATTGCCTTAGAGGCCTCAGTGCCCGGGGGCCTCTGCCATATTGGCCTGGCACTATGCAAGATTGGCTGTCCTTGGCCCAAGTCACAGCTATCATGAGGTGTTGGAGGATGGAGGGCAGGTTAGAAGATTGCAGACTTCAGGGTTCTGGGTCACTAGGACCCAGGGAAGACGTGCACAAGGTTCCACTTCCCTGAAAACCACCTTACAGGGCCCTTTACTCTAACTTACTGGTCACAGCCACGGTGGACACGGGGCCCACGCGTCCGCCCTCATGGAGCCCGTACAGGTGCATCTTGTACTTGCGCCCAGGATCCAGGTCTCTCACGGTGGCCTCCCTCTCCTCACCCCCGACACGCACCACCTGGGGCCGCCCATCCTTGTCCTTGTACTGGATGGTGAAGGAGTCAAAGTGGCCCTGAGGCACCGTCCAGGAGAGGCCCAGGGAGTCTGGGGATGATCCCGTCACTGTCAGCGCCCCCAGGAGGGGCTCCTCGGGGGGCTCTGGAGCCTCTGTGCTGGGTTCTGTGGGGCTGGGGGTCTCTTCCACCTCTACAGAGCTGGGGGTCTCTTCCTCTGCAGCTGAGAAAGAATGACAGAGACAATGAGGCAGATCCCCAGGAGATGTCCTTGGGTCTTGGGGAGAGGAAGGGAGAAGCCACGGCCACCGCTGGAGGTCCTGGGTCCATTCAGAGAGGCCATCCTGGGGTTGGGTGGTCCTGCTTGGTGGACAGCTGACAACCATGACTGAGCTCCTGGGGCAGCTGGGGGAATCCAGACAGCCACCAGCACAGCAAAGGCCCCATGGCCCCTCCATGCCCAATGGACAGGAGCTATCCCAGGGAAAGAACACAGGGGCCACAGCTTTAGTCCCATGCAAGCCTGTGGTCACTCATCAGCCCCTGACACCACTCCCTGCTCGGTCCTTACCAGAGAGCAAGAGGGTCAGCCTCTTAGCAGGTCCCACCTGGGTTTCCACCATCCACTTACCTGTCACCCCGATGACAGACACGGGCCCCACACGCTGGCCGCTGTGGAAGCCATACAGGTTCATCTTGTATTTGTGGTCTGGCTCCAGCCCCAAGATGGTGACCTTGTCCTCGTGACCTGGGACCCGCACCACCTTGGGCTGCCCGTCCCTGTTCCTGTACTGGACCAGGAATTGGTCAAATTGTCCCTCAGGGACTGTCCAGGAGAGGCTCAGGGAGTCCCAGGTGGCATCTGTCACTGTCAGCTCCCCCAGGCGTGGTCTGAGGGGAGGCTCTTGAGTCGTGGTGGGTGATTCTGAAGGCTCATCCTCCTCCTCTCGTGGCACTAAATGTGGAGACAGAAGAGCTTCAGAGCGGCCATCCATGGCACCCTCCTGGCCTCTGGAAGGAAGGAGAGTGGCACAATCCCTCTCACTCACTTGTCAAGGCTTCAACGTGGACGGGACCCACTCGCTGCCCATCATATACACCGTACAGGGTCACCACATATCCGTGGTCAGACTCCAGGCCACTGAGGGTGATACCACTCTGGTCACCCTCTACAGAGATCACTTGGTGTTGCCCGTCTCTATCTGTGTACTGGACCTCAAAGGAGTCAACTTCTCCCTCTGTCACCACCCAGGACAGACGCAGGCTGTGTGGTGTGGCCTCTTCCACCGTCAGCTCCCCCAGGCGGGGCTTAGCCTCCAAGGGGGTTGGGGCCTCCGTCTCAGCTTCAATTTCTTCCCTGGGGGCTGGTTTAGATGGACAGGAAGAGATGAGTGACTAGTATGTCACAGACCCAATACTCTCAAGAGGAGAGAGGTAGGGAAGGGATGAAGGCAAGCGATCACCCATGGTACAGTCAACTTTTGATCATGTTGGAAGAATTTCAAAAGCATTATACAAAGCACAAGATTCCAAACACAAGACTTTTTTTTTTTTTTTTTTTTTTTTTTTTTTTTTTGAGACAGAGTCGTACTCTGTAGTCCATGCTGGTCCTGAACTTACTACGGAGCCCTGGCTGACCTTGAACTCCCGTTAATCCTCCTGCTTTAGCCTCCCAAAAGTTCAGTTTATATAGTGCTGGGGAATTGAACTCAGGGCACAGTGCTTACTAGTCAAGCACTTAAACGCTATGCTATTCCTCCAGCACTGACACTATGCCTTTTATGGTTTGGTTAAAACCATAAAACCATATGGTTTGAAGATAGAATGCAGATCAGTGGTTGCCAAGGCTGGGATGCAAAGGGGCACAGGGAAAGCTTTTGGGTTGGTAGAAACATTTTTATTTTCCCCATGGCAATGTGTTTTTTTTTTTTTTTTTTTTGACTTGAATATTTACTAAAACTCCGTGACACTGGGTGCAAATTATGCCCCAGCAAAACTGGTCCCTTCTCGAAAGAAAGGGAAACAAAAAGCTTGAGACCCCGTGATCAAGAAGCTTGAGACCCCATGATCAGTCAAACCAGGAAAGGCAGGTGGGAAGGAGGCTCAGGGTGTCTTGGCTGCCGCCGCACTCACCGGTCATGGCAATGGCAGAGAGGGGACCCACACGCTTGCTGTGGTGCAGTCCGTAGAGCAGCAGCTTGTACCTGTGTGCGGGGTCCAGGCCCGAGATGCTGACCTCTCTGAGGCGGCCCTCCACGGGCACTGTCTGGGGCTGCCCGTCCCTGTCCTTGTACTGAACCACAAAGGAGTCAAACTGGCCCTCGGGAACTGTCCATGAGAGGCCCACAGAGTCCGAGGTCACGCTGGTCACCTGAAGCTCCTCCCCCAGTCGAGGTTTTGGAGGTCGCCTTGCTCCAGGACGGTCCACAGCATGCAGGGCCTCTGAGACAGAGACATGGAAGTCATGGCTGCACTGTTTCTGTGTGGCTGGCGACCACAACGGGCAGGGAGGGTAGGTGTGGAGATCGGGCTGAGTCCCACACAGCTGGCACTATGGGACTGGCCAAGGTCCCAGGAGAGCTGGGCCTGAGCCTGAGGGGCTGGGTCCAATTGACATAAAGGCGGCCACCACGGGTGACTGTGGCTGCCCTGGGCCTGCAGGGGCAGCCCCTTACCTGTGGCGCCATCAGTGGTGAGGGGACCGAAGCGCTTCTTGCCCAGGAGACCATAGAGGAGGAATCTGTACTTGCGACCAGGGTCCAGAGGGGAGATGGTGACTGAGCGCTCACGGCCCGCCACGGGTACCAGCTGGGGCCCATCCTTGGTCTTGAACTGGACCACAAAAGAGTCAAAGTTGCCTTCAGGGACTGTCCAGGAGAGGTGCAGAGAGTCTGGGGTAGGGTCCGTCACCCACAGTTCTCCAAGGCGGGGCGGGGCCCCCAGGCTGGCATCGCCTCGGGCAGCTGACAGGAAAAAGGTCCTTGTGTTTATTTTTTCCAGAATAATTTTTGACTGCCTCCCGCTGGGGCTAGAAAAATCCAGAACTTCCCAAATGATGAGTGCTTCTCCCAAAACGTTTCCATGACCCTCTCATCCTTGCCACCATCTCCAAGTCCCCAGTGCTTCTCTCTACTTGACCAGTGTTGGGGGTTCTCTGCTGACACATCCCAAGGAGAAGACCCCAGCCCCTTCCTCACCTCTTGTTGCCTAGACAGCCCCTTCCCAGAGACCATTTCCAAAGCCTACTGTGCATTTGGTCCCTGTCTACCTCCTTTTACCCAGGAGCCCGCATTCTGTGACTGGACTCTGGGGAAATCCCAGGGGGCAGAGGCTCCCTGATGGGGAAGCAGGATACTAGGAGGGCTGGGGGGGGGGTGCCCCGCCTTTTCCCCCTCTCTCACTCTGTACCAGCTGGATGCTGGAGAGCTGAGGCTCCCAGGGGCTGCCCATGCCTGTGAGTGTCGTGGGGGCTGGGGGATGAGGTGGGGGACCTCAGCCAGGGAAGGGATCTGGTGTCTGCCAAGGGAGCCATGTTGGGCCTGGGAAGGGGCTGGCCTGCCGCCTTTCTGGACAGCAGAGAAGCTGACGACATTGTTATTATGAGAGGTTTCTGGCAACAGGGAGCCCCAGGGGTAGGGGAAGGTCTGGGCCAAACCCCAGGAAAGGGCATAGCTAGTTTCCAGTTCCCAGGCTCCTGGTGGGAAGAGAAGGAAGGGAAGTGTCTACGGGAGGCGGGGTCAAGCGGGTGAGGGCAACACTCGCAAGGTGATGAACACACGTGGCACCGTGGCACCGGAAGACAGGAGAGCTCCTGGCCACCTCCACCCCTGGCCCATCAGCCCAGCCTCTCACCTTCCATCTTCCAGGAAGGGGCTTCCCTTCCCAGGGGAAGTAGAAACCATGAGAAGAGAGACAGCCAGAGGGGAGCAGAGACCCAGGGACCAGCCAGGCTCCTGGTCCTGGCCTGCTTTGACTAGAAAGACAGTGCTTTTTTGGGGGGGGTGGGGGTGGGGGTGCTGGAGATTGAATCCAGGGCCTTTGTATTAAGTTACACCCCAGATTTTAATTTTTATTTTGACACAAGATCTCACTAAGTTGCTAAATTGCCCGGGGCTAGCCTTAAACTAGGGATTCTCCTGCCTCAGCCTTGCAGGGTGCTGGGATTACAGATGTGTACCACTGAGCCCAGCTGCTGTGTGGCTTTTCAAACCAAGCAGAGGAGGGATACCGGAGCAAGAGTGGACAGTGCAGGGACAGCTGGGCCTCAGGCTCAGCTGCACAGGCACCCTTACCTGTCCTTGCCTCGACAAACACAGGGCTGCGTCTCTTCCCATCCTGGATCCCGAATAGGACAAACTTGTACTTGCGGGAAGACTCCAGGCCAGGAACAGTGACCTCCCGCTGGTCTGCGGCCACTGGTACCATCTGGGGCTGCCCATCCCTGTCCTTGTACTGGACCATGAAGGAGTCAAATTCACCCTCAGGGACTGTCCACAAGAGACCCACGGAGTCGGGGGTCACATCAGTCACTGTCACCTCTCCCAGGCGTGGCTCTGGGGGTTGCTGTGTGGCTGGGGCCGGTAGGAGGGGATCTGGAATTCAGGAGATAAGGAACATGGCTGACTTCTCTGCAGATGGGAAAACTCCTGGTGCCACTGGCCTCCCGGGGTCTGGGACCTGAGAGTGGGAACATTTACATCTGTTTCTAACTACCCAGCATTTCTTTCCTTGTTCCATAGAGAAAGACAGTCACTGTAGTACTAGCAGTCCTTGTGACTGTCACCAACAGAAAGCAGAGATAGTTTCACAGCACCTTTTGTTATTTCAGAAACTTCAAAATATTGTTTACATTTCATCACTAACGCCATAAAGTGATAGCCTATTATTAAACGTGCTGCCAAGGCTTGTCATTATTTAATGAGCTATTAAAGAAGTTCAGGGAAGGCAGTTAAAGCACTTGCTTAGCAAGTGCACAGCCCTGAGTTTGATTCTCCAGCACCAAATAAACTGGGTGTGGTGGTGCACACCTGGAATCCCAGCACTTGGGAGGCTGAGGCAGAATTGCCATGAGTCCAAGGCCAGCCTGGGCTACACAGTGAGTTCAGAGTGAGACCCTGTCTCAAGGAAAAAGAAAGATAGAAAGAAAGAAAAGAAAAAAAGAAGTTCAGCTGTTACCGAATTGCATTTTTTTGGTACCTAAAAAGTATTTTAACAATTGTACATTTCTCTCTTGTTTCTACAAGGACCGGTTCCAGGGTCTTCCTGGATATTGGAACCTGAGGATGCTCAAGTCCCCTAGGTAAAGTGGTACAATATTTATCTGTAACCTGTATATGTCCTCTTATATACTTTAAACCACATCTAGATGGCTTAGAGTTCCTAACGCAATGTAAACGCTCTGTAAATAATTGTTACATTCTCCTGTCCAGGGAATGATCAAAGAAATAAAGTCTGCCCATGTTCAGTTCAAGCACGGTTCTTACAAACATTACTCTCCACAGGTGGCTGCAGAGCGCGCGCTACGCAGGGCTGCTGACTGCACGTCAGTACCGTGCCTCCTTTGTAACGTACACGTTCTATTTGCTAGATTTGAAAACACTGCTTTGAAAGGGAATAAGGATTTTATCAAATGCCCTGACATAAACATTGTGGAAAACCTATACCCAGAAAGCTGGGAGGGGTGGTAAGGAACCAGGAGCCAAGGGAGCGAGCCGCTTCCTGGAGGAGTGGCACTGGCATGGGCCAGGAGAGAACTATACTTGGCCCAGGTGGCCGGGCCTCCGAGCAGAGACTAGGAGCTATGTCTCTGAACTCCCAGGAAAAGATGTAGAACGGGGAGGTGATAGCTATCCACGTCACAGCAGGAGCACAAAGAGAAGGGGAGGAAACAGATGTGGACAGTGGGAGAGAGAGGACAGGGGCCAAAGACAGTGGCAGAGTCAGAGACAGAGATGGGATTTTGGCCAAATGGAAGGACTGTGTTCCTGGCCTAGTGATGGGTAGAGCGGTGATGGGGAAGGTTCTGGCCTGGACTAGGCCCGGGTGGGGGGTGGTGGTGGGGAACAGAGGAGGATGGCGAAGGAACTGCAGAGGGTTCCTGAGGCAGGGTCTGCAGGGTCCAGCTCCTCCACAGAGGATGTGGTGCTGCAGCAGGCGTGGCAAAAGGGCTTGAGGATCCCTGGGTAGCCAGGGATGGCACTGCCTTGCCCCCTCACTCACCTGTCACGGCTACCACAGACAGTGGGCCCATGTGTTGCTGGTCATGCAGCCCATAGACATCAACCTTGTATTCTGTTGAAGGCTTCAAGTTGGGGATAGTGACCTCTAGCTGGTTTCCAGACACAGGTGTCTCCTGGGGCTGCCCATCCCTGTCCTTGTACTGGACCATGAAGGAGTCAAAATGGCCCTCAGGGACAGTCCAGGAGAGGCTCAAAGAGTTGGGAGTCACATCTGTCACCAAAAGCTCCCCCAGGTGTGGCTCCAGAGGGGGCTCTGTGGCTGGAGGAGTCACTTCTTCCAGTGGGGCTGGGGTAGAAAGGATAGGGCAGTATTAGGCAAAGGCTCTTCTGCCTGGGTAGTCACACTGCCCACCCACCGTGTACCCACAGGGTAGAGTTGGTAGAGAGGTTCATTGATCAGGAACACCTATCGGGCCATGACTCTGTCACCGAGTGTGGGGTCGCGCTTACTGGGGTGATGGCAGGGGAGGAATTTCAAGCATCACCAATCCCGGGAATCTGGCCGACATTCAGTCCATGTGAATATTAGTGGTGCCACATTTGTACCCAACTGATCAGAGCCCGGACCCACTCAGGGCACAAGTTAGGACCACACATTGATCTCTCCCTGTCCCCTGTCCAAGGCCCTCATCCCACTCCACTCCGCACCCCGCTTCAGCCCTCGCGGCCCAGCCCCCTTGCTAGTCTCCGCGTGTCTGCACCCCTACACCGTGCTCCCAGGAGACCTCGTGAATGTCTTCCCACCTCCTCCTATTCCTGGGGGAAGCCTCCTGCGCGAGGCCCTCAATGCCCCCCTACTGAGCTCAGCCTTTCTCTGCAGTTCTCATGCCTGTCACATCCAGTACCACTTGCATGATCTGTGCACATGGCTGCCTCCCTCTGCCCCACCTCCCGACACAACACACGCTCCCCAGGAAGGAGCGCTGCCTCATTCACTGCTGCCTTCTGGTCCCCTGTCTGAGCGGGTCCTCAGCAAGGCCTTGTGAAATAAGGCAGGGGTCTTCAGGTCTGGACCAGCAAGGCCATGCGCAGGGCCGGCCAGTCCCTGCTGCCCCAGAAAGAGCTCTGTCTGCAGAGGGGTCCCTCAGGAGGTCTGGAACCGAAAGGTGGTCCCAAGAGACAAATTTGCAGAGACTGGTGCTGGGTGGGTGAGTGTGCCTCTCAGGAACCTGTTTTTCCGACTTCCCTTGGAGGGCAAGACCAGGGTCCAGGCAGGTGACAACTGCTGAAAAGAGGCTGGGGGCCAGGCCGCAGCAGACAGAGGGGCTCGCTGCAGGGAGCATCCGGACTGAAGCAGCTTGGTCTAGCATTCACTGAGCTCGGCCTGGCAGGTCCTGGCCCTGGGCCTCCTTTCCTTTGGTTCGCCTTTGGCCGATTCAGTTCCCACAGTTCTGTGTCCTGCTTGGTTGGCCCTCTCTGCTCTTCTCTCCATGAGGGAGAGAAAGGGTCCCTCCTCGTCAAGCCGGATGGCGGGTGGTCTGTCCTAACGGGAACTGGTGAGATAGGACGTCGTGCGTCTGCAAACCTCGATCTGACCTGCCGAGGGTCCTCCCCAACGCCTAGGTGCTGCTCGTGGCTGCACATGGGGCTCCTCCTGGTGATGGCACAGAGGCACCGTTGGAACTCTTCCAGGCACCCCCTCGCCTGTTTGGTAGGTCCAGCTGCTTCGGCACGGTCTCGGATCGAGAGAGAGCATGCCCTCATGCGTTTATCAAGGGTCCTCTGCAGTTTTGTTCAGGACGCGTAGAATACCTGTTCCATAAGAGCGTGGACATTCGGCAGGTTCTCCACGGAGGGGTCTGCGAAGTCCGACCGCGCCAAAGACATGCTGAAAATGTGACATCCGCCCCCCTCCTGCCCCAGTCCTGTTCAGGAGAAGTGGGGCCACCATAACTGAAGATGAGGAAGCTGAGGTTGTAGGAGAGAATTTAAGGTTTGCAAGATCCTAGCTAAGAAGAGGCAAAGCCAGGAGTGCAACTTGGTTCGTCAATTTTCAAAACTCCAATTTGCCCCTTGTGTTTCACAGTAGTGAGTATCGGACATAGCCGATTCTTACCCGTGGGACCAAGGACAGGGCCACAGAGCCCAGTGTGCTGCATGTGGCAGAAAAACAGGTCAGGAGTCACACCAGTGGAGAGGCTGGCCGCCCGTCCAGGGCTGACGTGAGCCTCCACCCTTAGGGTAAATCAGGGTGGCTGTCCCCTCTGTGTTCTCAGAGCTGACTGAGGCAAAGACAAAAAAATTGGGAATAGAACATTCTAGAAATCAAGCCAGCCACGTGACTATGACTACTATGAGGATAAGATTTGTAGAAATGAGGAAACTGTTCTGGAAACCGCTCTCTTTCTCTGCCCTTACATTCTTCAATCTTTTCCATTGCAGCAACAATTTTCCCCCCATTTTATCGATATGTATAAGTGAAAAATTTAAGATTTACATTGGTTTTGGGCATTTTGTGCACATACATATCTAGTCAAGGTAACAAGAACTTCCCCGCTTTCCTTTCAACCCATCCCCTACCCACTCCCACAACCCACACCCCACCCCTCCCGTTCCCTTTATTTTTCACTTTAAGTTCTGTGAGATAATTGTGATCTGGGTTTCTCATATCAGAGACCATTCGATGTTTCACCTTCTGCTTCTGACTCACTTCACTAATCATGACGGTTTCAAGTTTCTTCCATTTGCCTACAAAAGCCTCCAAGCTGTCTGACTTTATAGATGCACAGTATTCCATTGTGTATAAATACCACAATTTGTGTATCCACTGGTCTTTTGATGGGTATTTTGGTGCCTTCCATATTTTAGCTATTGTTAGTTGTGCTGCTATGAACATGGGTATACATATATCTCTGTTATGTGTTGTTTTTAACTCTTGGGAATATTCCCAGGAGAGGTATTGCTGGATAAAAGGGGATATTAATTTCCAATATTTTGAGAAATCTCCTTACTGCTTTCCATAGCGGTTGTACCAATTTACATTCCCACCAGCAGTGCAGGAGGGTTCCTTTCTCCCCACAGCCTCGCCAGCACTGATTGCTATTTGAGTTGTTAATATAGGCCATTCTCTCTGGAGTTAGATGGTATCTTAGCAGTGTTTTGATTCGCATTTCCCTTATGGCAAGGGATGTTGAACATCTTTTCATGTATTTATTGGCCATTTGAACTTCTTCTTGAGTGAACTGCCTCTTCATTTCTTTTGCCCATTTTTCAGTAGGGTCCTTGATTTTAGGGGGCTTACTTTTCTTCAGTTCCCTGTATATTCTGGTTATGAGCCCCCATCTGAGGTGTTGGTAGTGAATATTTTTTCCCAGTCTGTTGATTCTCTTTTTACAGTGTTGATAATTTCCTTTGCTGTGCAGAAACTTTTTAATTTAACATGATTGATTTGTTAATAATGGGGACAATTCCTTTCGCTTTTGGTGTCTTATTAAGAAAGTCTTGGCCTACACCTATGTCTTTTAGATATTTGCCTAATTTGTCTTCAAGAAGGTTCAGTGTTTCACTTTTAAATGTCTAGGTCTTTGATCCACTTTGATTTGGTTTTGGTGCATGGTGATAGGTGTGTGACTAGATTCATTCTTTTGCATGTGGATGTCCAGTTTTCCCAGCACCATTTGTTGAACAGGCTGTCCTTTTTCCGGTGTATGCTTTGGCTCCTTTATTGAAGATTAAGTATTTGAGGGTATTTGGGTTTGTCTCTGCATCCTCAATTCTGTTCCACTGGTCTATCTGTCTCTTTTTGTGCCAGTACCAAATTGTTTTTATGACTATTGCTTTATAGTAGAGGCTGATGTCTGGTATTGCAATGCCTCCTAGCTTGGTACTGTTACTCAGGATTGCTTTGGCAACAATTGTTTTTGAAACAGGTGTGCCTGTAGTTGAAGGCCAAGAAGAATGCCCCTCGCTGTGGCCAGGCCGGGCTGGTCAGCAGGAACAGCGCAGGCACTGCTGCCCCCTCAGCTTCTTGGGCTGAGATTTTGGAGAGGAGGTACGCAGACTAGGACGTTGGTGCTGGCTGATGGGGCCTCAGGAGGGGCCTGAGAGAGGGACAGAAAGGATGGTCTCCGCAGAAAGACACTCCCTGCGTAAGCACTGAAGAAGCTCTGAGAGGCACGGATGCAGAGGTGCATGTCTGAGGCCCATTCTGACCCAGTAAGAAACTGGACTAGCCAAAGGGAACAGGGCTGACCCTGCAGTACAGACAACTATGCGCTGGCCGAGGCAGGAAACCCAGAGACACATGTGCCCTTCCCGCGCCCATTCTCGATGCTCTGTCTGAGATCACTTAACCCACATGACACATCTGTAAGGTAGATGTAGTCCTCAATTTTACACAAGAAAACAAAAGCCCAGAGTTCAAAACTGGCACAGGATCATGAGGCAGGTTGTCACCTCAAGCCCAGGGACCCAATTCCTTCGGGTCCTTCTGAGTAAGTGAGCCTCTATGGCTCCCATGGAACTGAAAGGGCACCTAGGGAAGGTGAGATCAGCAGCAGGAAGGAACAGACCCAGACTCGGGCCTCTCACTCACCAGTCGCAGTCACAATGACCACGGGGCCCACGCGTCTGCCCTCATGGAACCCATACAGGTGCATCTTGTACTTGCGCCCAGGATCCAGGTCTCTCACGGTGGCCTCCCTCTCCTCGCCCCCAACACGCACCACCTGGGGCTGCCCATCCTTGTCTTTGTACTGGATGGTGAAGGAGTCAAAGTGGCCCTGAGGCACCGTCCAGGAGAGGCCCAGGGAGTCTGGGGATGATCCTGTCACTGTCAGCGCCCCCAGGAGGGGCTCGTCGGGGGGCTCTGGAGCCTCTGTGCTGGGTTCTGTGGGGCTGGGTGTCTCTTCCACCTCTACAGAGCTGGGGGTCTCTTCCTCTGCAGCTGAGAAAGAATGACAGAGACAATGAGGCAGATCCCCAGGAGATGTCCTTGGGTCTTGGGGAGAGGAAGGGAGAAGCCACGGCCACCGCTGGGGTCCTGGGTCCATTCAGGGTAGCCATCCTGAGGCTGGGTGGTCCTGCTTGGTGGACAGCTGACAACCATGACTGAGCTCCTGGGGCAGCTGGGGGAATCCAGACAGCCACCAGCACAGCAATGGCCCCTTGGCCTCTGCATGCCCAGGAGATAGGAGCCGTCCTAAGGAAGGCACAGGGGCCACAGCCTCAGACTCTCACAGACCTGTGGTCACTCACCAGCCTCTGACACCACTCCCTGCTCAGTCCTCACCAGACAGCAAGTGGGTCCCATCTGGGGTTCCCACTGTCCACTCACCTGTCACCCCAACGACAGACACGGGTCCCACGCGCTGGCCACTGTGGAAGCCATACAGGTTCATCTTGTACTTGTGATCTGGCTCCAGCCCCGAGATGGTGACCTCGTCCTCGTGCCCTGGGACCCGCACCACCTTGGGCTGCCCATCTCCATTCCTGTACTGGACCAGGAAGTGGTCGAACTGTCCCTCGGGCACTGTCCAGGAGAGACTCAGGGAGTCCCAGGTGGCATCTGTCACTGTCAGCTCCCCCAAGCGTGGTACCACAGGGATTTTCAAGGCTTCCGTGCTAGGTTCTGTTGTGCTGAGGGTCTCCTGTGAAGCTGAGACATCAGGGCATAAGGACATTGAGGGTGGCTTGCTTTTCAGTGTCACCAACAGGGACAATGAAGCATATGAGTCTTGAGTATGAAAGGCTTGTGCTGCCTTTGGTATCTGCCGTCCAGTCACTTGTGGCTGGGGAAGGCTGGGCCAGCCCCACACCTGTCCTGTCTGCGGGCAGAAGTGCACTGGGTTGGGGGGCGTCCCATGGAGTCTCCGCTCACAGCTGAGAAAGGAGCTGAGGTGGAGAGAGAAGTCACCATGGAGGATTCTTCTTTTCCCTGTCACTGACAGCACTGACCTCAGAGCAGTGAGGCGTGGGCAGTTCTTTCTACCATGTGCCCCTTCCAGAGTGCTCGTGCCCTCACCTTTCTAACCTTTCTAACCAGGCCAGACCCTGGAGTATTTGCTGCTAAGGCCTCCTGTCAGAAGTGTGCCCTCCCTCCTGGATTACCCTGAGGAATAAGTTGCTAAGGCAGGGCTCCAGCAGGGGTGAGCAACAGATTGGGGTGGCAGGCTGCCCTGGCTCTCTCTGTAATGACACCCTCATGGCCCCATCTACTGTCTCCTGCAGGAGAGCCACTCCTTGGTCCAGGGACAGGAGATTGAGGACAGAGCAGGGAAAGATGGGAAGGACGGAGGTAAGGAGCAAAGAGGCTGCTGGGAAGGCCTGGAAGAGGGAGAATGAGTGGCAGACCTGTGTACCCAGCCCTGTTCAGGCTAAACACACAAGGACTCAGTGATTCTTAACAGCTCTGTGTAGTGGTCACCATGATCACCCCACTTGATGGATGGGAACGCGGGATATGGAGGTTAGGTGACTTATACGTGGTCCCTGGACATTAGGCTGCACAGCTGGCAATTAGAGCCAAAGTCTGTGTTCCCAAATGCTATGCCACACTGGCTTTTGGTCACGGCTTCTTGGGCCACAGACGTATCACCCAACAGGGAGAGGCTGAGGACATGGAAGACTAGGCTGGGTGCAGGGCTGGAAATGAACTTTTTGCCCTGTGTAAGCTGGCTTGGAATTAGGAAACCAGGACTGGGAGGAGACGTTTCAAGTGGGAAGAGGCTGGGGGAAAGGTGATGCTCTTGTCCCTTGGACCTGCCACATCTAAGCACAGGAGCCGTGTAGTGAGAGGGCAGGGAGCAGGTGATAGAGCACAGAAGTAACCAGAGCCTGAACGAGGCCAGGGAGACGCTCAGCAGAAATGTGGAACACGACGCAGCAGCTAACAGTGAGGATATCCGTGGGGAGGACTGTCAGGAGAGGAGGGATAAGTGCCTGTGAGTGGAGGGGGTGGGGGGAGGAATGGAACCTGCTCCCCAAGATGGGTAGCAGGCTGGAGGCTGGGAGAGGAGACCTCGGGGGTGGAGAACAGCCATGCAGAGGGGGAAAAGAGGGCAGAGGCTTTGGCAGAAAAGGAGTCAGAATGAGAAGGTGGAACCGAGGCCAGGTCTGGCTCAGAGACTGGGGTGAGCAGGGGAGGGAGCAGCGCAGCTCTGACTCACCCGTCTTGGCCACTACGGATATGGGCCCCACACGCTGCCTGCCACGAAGCCCATAGAGGTTCATCTTATACTTCCGGTTGGACTCCAGGCCAGGAACAGTGACCTCATTCTGATCTCCCCGAACAGGCACTGCCTGGGGCTGCCCCTGTGCATTTTTGTACTGGACCACGAAGGAGTCAAAGGGGCCCTGAGCCACAGTCCAGAACAGGCGTAGAGAATCAGGGGTGACTCCAGTCACTGTTAGCTCTCCCAGCAGGGGCTGCTTTGAGGACTCAGGGCGAGGAGGCTCCTCTTCCCTCTCTGGAGCTGGAAACAGGAAGATTTGGCCAGGTGCTGCCTTGGATGGGGGCTAAGGGTTTGGACACAGTTCTGGAGTGGGGGCACTAATCTGTTAGTGTGAGCACTGGGCTGCTGGGACATCTGGCTCAGCCAGGGCATGACACACCTTCTGGCCTCGGAGAGTAGCTGAATGGGATGGAAGGGGCCCAGCATGCGGGGGAAGCTGGCTGTCCCTCAGACTAGGAAGAGACGCAGATGTTGGGGTCAGCCATCTTGCTGAAGGGGCCCCAGCTGTTTTTGGGCTGACAATAAGTATGCAGAGGGGGAAGAGGGGTCACATGGGTGCTTAGACAGTGGCCACTTACCAGTAGTGCCATCAGTCGTGAGGGGGCCATACCGCTTCTGGTTGGCGATACCAAACAGGTTGAATCTGTACTTGTGGTCAGGGTCCAGGGAGGGGACAATGACTGAGCGTTCAGGGCCTTCCACAGGAACCACCTGGGGCTGGCCGGCCCTATTCTTGTACTGGACCATGAAGGAGTCAAACTGGCCTTCAGGGACAGTCCAGGAAAGCTGCAGGGAGTCTGGGGTAGGGTCTGTCACCCACAGGTTTCCCAGACGAGGTGGGGTTCCCGGGCTGGGTTCGCTCCGAGGTACTGGAAGAAATAGGGAGAAGGGAGGTCATGGCAGAAGGGAGACCCCATCTGTGACACGGGGTGCCGTGTCGCTGGGCCTGGTTGGTAGCACAAGGGTGCACAGCCAAGGGAGCACAGAGGGACTGAGATCTGACCAGTGCTCTGCTTGCCAGGCCTCACGCCCTGAAAAGGAGCTTTTCCCACCTATAGGAAGGGGCAACCTCTAAATGGCACAAAAGTACTACACTGTTTTGCCGACTGTCCACACCAAGAGGGGGATTTGGAAAGAGGCGTGCCCAGCTAGGCTTTTTGTACATCTCCATGCCAGGAAACGCTTCCCAGGGCAACCTTCCAGCTTCCAGGTCTAACCTCCAGCTGGCATTCCTCCAGAGAAGACAGTAGATCCCAGAGTGGGGTGGCATTAGATAGCCCACCTTGGGGACTTTGCCTACCCACCCCTTGCTCCCTGCTGGCTGGGCTGTCAGCATTTAAACACACTCCTACCCCCACCATCACCCCATTCCCAGCCCAGATTCCAGAAAGCGATGTCTACACCAGTGGTAGCCATGTCCTCACCTCCATCATCCTCCCCACCCAGCTCCACCCTGGCTCCCAGCAGCTTAGGGAGCCAGAAGCAACTTGGTCATTGCTGGGTCCTGTGGACACTGCAACTTCTGAATCACCCTTCCCGGATCCCACGTGGCTGGCCGCACCCTCCGTCCTGGTGTCTGGGACGTCACTCTTCTCCCTGGTTCTGGCCTTCACCAAAAGCCATGTCTCAGACTGCCCCGTGAGCTCTTCTTCCTCTGTTCCCGCTCTGAGTGGTGGCCACGCCAGGGTTTCAAGACACCGTCTCTCCTCCCATGGCCCCCTTTGACCAGCACTGGTGGCATCCACGACCCTCTCTTGGCCTCTCTACCCTGTAGACCCACCAGTGCAGCAGTGTAGCCCCCAGGCCCAGGCCCACTACTTTTGTTTGGGCTCCCTCTCCCTCTCAGTTGTCCTGTGCCTCAATTCTCCTCATCCACGAAGAGGGCATGCCACACTGGACCCTTGGAAGGAGTATGCCATTCACTTTGAACACCTACTTTTTTTTTTTTTTTTTAAGACATGGTCTTTCTCTATAGCCCTGTCTGGTCCTGAACTCACTATGTAGTCCAGGCTAGCCTCAAACTCACTATAATCCTCCCAGTTCATTTTCTCAAGTACTGGGACTACAGGCATGGCTACCGTTACCTGGTTTATGTGGTGCTGGGAAATCAAACTCAGGGCCTTTACCTGCTGTGCCACTTCTCCAACCCTGACTTAGAATATCTTGACCATCTCTGGCTTATTGCTCAGAGGTGTTTCTCAAAGTACCCCATACTGTACTGTTACCCCTGCTGCCCCCTGTCTCAGGGACAGGACGGTCAGATGCAGGAACCTGGGCCTGCTCACTGCCACTGTCCCAGCCAGGTCACCATTTGTCTCACAGCTCTCCCCTCGCTCCCACTGGCAGACACCGTGCTACCTGTAAGACAGCCATCTGTGTTGCTCTCCCTCTTGAGGCTGCAAAGGCCCCCTAGGGCCAGTGGGCTCCAAGCCCCTCAGCACAGCACATGGGAAAGGCTGGCCGTGGGCTCCCCACACACCCTGCTCTCCTGCCAGAGGCCGTGACCTTATTGCTCCCAGGAGCCACTCCCTCTGCCAGCCTCAGCCTCTGCTTTCCTCAGGACTCGTCTGCAGCAAGTCTTCCTGGACCCCAAAGCAGGTCTCAGAGCTTGGGTCCCCTTCCCACGTGGGACAGTGCAGAGGCCAGGGGTGGGGTGGGACAGCTCTCACTCACAGATCTTGGCTTCAGTCACCATGGGGCCATGTCTCTTCTTGCCAACAATCCCATAAAGGACAAATTTATATTTGCGGCTCGGTTCCAGGGATGTGATGAGAGTTGAGCGCTGTGGCCCTTCCACGGGCAACACCTGGGGCCCATCCTTGTCCTTGTACTGGATCACAAAGGAGTCAAACTCCCCCTTGGGGACTGTCCAGCTCAGGAGCACGGAGTCAGAGGTCATGACCTTAGCCGTCAGAGGACCCAGGCGTGGCGGGCCTGTGGACTTCCCAGGCTCCTCCTCATCCTTGTCTGGGGGTTGGGGAGAAAAGCAAATCACGGTGAACTCAACCGTTCCCTGTCCACTGTTCCCCTTCCTCTGCCTGCTTTATGCCATCCTAAATACCCTCTCCCGGCCCCTCAGCCCTCTGTGGTCAGCCCTCCCCTAGTCAGGGAGGCAAGGAGACATTTCCTGCTCTGGCTGTTCCCTTCCTTGTGACATCGTCCGCAGCCCTCACAGTCGTAGCTCATCTGCACACCCGCATTTGGGGAGCGTTTGAGTTTTGTGCCACCCCTGAAGGCTTCGTGGCCACAGGGCTGATGTGTCTCTCGCCACCCTCTCTACCGGAGGTCAGCATGGCCTTGAATTGGGGGCAGAGTCAGCCACCCTTGGGCCCCCACAGAGAACCAAGAGGGAATGTGTCAGCCAGGCACACAGGTCCTGTCCCTTAAATCTCCCCTACTCCTGATGGCTAGGGGGCCTCCACCCCATCAGAAACCAGCCAAGAGACCATGGGGGTTCTGTCCACTGCAGGGAGGGACCTTCCAAAGCGTGTCTCTTTGAATCCCCTTGCTACTCACGGACTTATCTCCTATTCTACCTGCCTTTATCATTCTCCTAAGATCCTCCATCTGTCTCCTTGCTAGACGCATAAGTCAGTCCTTTCCTGTCCTGTTTTCTCCTACTATCCAGCCCCAAAAGCCAGCCCTGCCCTCTTCTGGCCCCTTAATACCATCCTACTTCTGAAGTCCTTACAGTCCCAGCTCCTCCCCCACTCTCAGAAAACATGGGTCTGAGCAGAATTGAAGGTGTACCCATAATGCCCTGGTAGGTGATGGGAACAGAGGGCTTGCCCCCA
>PVKB01005190.1:0-106821 GCA_004027205.1 Ctenodactylus gundi
TGACTGGAGCATGGAGGTGTAAACTCGTCAGTAGATTCTTTTCTTTTTCAATGTATATTTATAACTAGTTGTTAGGTCTGATGTAAAGCAGTTCTACTTGCCACAGTGACATCTTAAGGTGCACACTCCTACCCCCTCACTGAGTAATTCCAAAACAGCGTACACAGCATTCCCTGATGTCATCGTTTACACCCAATATTAGAGACCCTCCCACTTTGGGCAGGGACCTGGTTAAAAAAAAAAAAGAATGTTTCTTTCCCAAGTTTCTCTCATGATTAAGGCTCCTAAGGAAAGAATGACCCCTTGAAAGGAATAAGGAAGATGCTTTTGAGATACACTCCAGATTAGCCCCTAAGGATAATTTCAGTAATTAATCATAAATCACTATATTGCTTGAACCTCAGGAGTAAGTTTTGTGTGGATATAAAGGTATCCTAACTGTGAGAGGCATGTTTTTATATGATGTTGGATAATAGCAATTGAATGCCTCACCCAGTTTCCCATTCCTGGAGAGCTTTCTTCCTGCATTTTACACTGGGCATGTGCCAGGGAGACAAAAAGGATGAGAACTGAATACCCATCACAGTAACCATCTTGGCCCTGAGCCAATTCAACTTAAGCAAATCACCTTTCTGCCTTATTTGAATAGGGAACCTCTTATATTTTGTTGGGAGGACTGTGAACTCTGTCAAAAAAAAAAAAAAAAAAAAGGGCAGAGGGAGAAAGCTGCGAACTAGGGATAAAAGCCTTCACCTGCCACATTCCTGTGTGCTGCTGCCCATGTTAGGGAGCAGACCTCCACCTTGCAAGGTTGTTCTATTAATGCCTCATTTTCTGCCCTCCATGTCTCCATGTCTTTTGTTAGGACAAGTGAGGCCCTTGACATCGTTTACCACACTGCATGTAGATGCGTTCATGGCACTGCCTGTCTTCTCCCTTGAAGATAACAGCTTTCCATCCACTATGCAATAAATTTTACTTATTCTTCTGTAGAGCCATTTATATGTTTGACTGAGTTTGTTTATCAAGGGTGCAAGACCCCAGGAAAGGGAAGAGCTGATTCCTTGCTTCAAGCCCAGCTTCTAATTAAGAGGCCTCAGGCCGTCAGTTCCCCTGATGGTCATGTGTTTGTGGCCCTCCCTTCCCCCAGGAGACATGTACTTAGGACTTTCTGCTCCTGTCCCCTCCACCTTGCTGGACTCATGCGCCTAGGCCCTTAGCTCCCCTGCCGATTACTCAAACGTTCCTAGGCCCTAGGTATCTCTCACGTTTGACTACAATATTTTGCAGCCAAAAAGTTTGATCTGTCATGTTATTGATGGCTTCTATTTAATTTTAAATTTTTGCTTAGTTTATTTTTCAGCTCAATAACTTGATTTTTAAAAGATTGTTTCCGTTTCTATTAAACTTTCTTGTTAGAGTACTGAATTATTTCTTCTTGAAGCTTACTGAGTTTTCTTAAAGCAGTGATTTAAAATTCTCCATCTCAAAGTTTGCTCATACTGATTATTATCTGGTTGACATATGTTGTCTTATTTTGACTTTTAGGTGAAGTCACATTTTCCTGAGAGCTCTTGTTACTTGTTGTGTGATACCGTCAGGCATTGAGGGGTTAGGCATTTTCTCCAGTCACTGTAATATGGCTTGTGCCTTTTTTTTTTTCCTTCCAGAAATTCTAAGCAGGTTACTTTTCTGTGCCTAAAGTTATATTTGCTATTTCAGCACTAGACGACAAAATAAGTCCAGATTTGTCACATATCGTTGCAGGTATGTTGCTACTGTTTTAGCACTAGAGGGTGATGCAAGCCCAGTTCTGTCCCAGATCTGCAGTTGGTATGTTCAGAGTAGTGTTTAAAAACTCCCTGGAGGTTAAAGTCCTCACAAGTACCGTGTCTGATCACCATTCTGGTTAGACACTATAAAATTCTGCCTAGTGCTAGGTAGAATCACCATCCAGGAACCATCCTAAGGCATTCATGCCCTGCTTGTGATCACCAATGCCACAAAACCTTGTCATACCCTGAGCCCACAGCCTGCCAAGGCCAGCTACATGGGAGAAAGCAAGGACCTCACTACTATGGGCTTCCTACTGCTGAGATAGACATGTGACCCAGTGCTGCTGCAAACAGACACTGGTGATGCTGGCTGAAATGGAAGTCCAGTAGACTAGGTCTGTATGTGTCTTCCTTATACTGGGATTGCCATAGGCTGTGCTAGTGTCACTCGTTTGGAGATGGGGGCCTGTTAGGATATGCTCAGTAATTTACTGGGCGCTGAGTTCTAAGGAAAACTCTAGAGTTAACAACCCTCTCCTACCTTTAGTGAATGGAATATTGCTCCACACTAGGTTGCCCATTGGAGTAGTGTTGGTGAAGGCAGTCTTGGCCACCAAGATGGATGCTAAGCTGGGCTTCACTTAAGTCTCACAGCTACAAGAATCTGTAGTCTCAGGAGTGATGTAGTACTTACCCAGAAATGTAAGCCTTGTCTTGTGAAGCTGCTACCAGCGGAGTCAGTTTTGCTAGTTCATGTCAGCATCATGTTGAGCCAGGGACACTCGCTTCGTCATTTATTCCTCACAGGTGCCCTTAGTTCCCATTATTTTCCATTTTACATGTTCACATTTGACAGTGACCATATCCTAAGGAGATATCTATTTACTTCTGATCGATCCCTCCCAAAGTCTGCATAATCCACGTGTGTGCCTGTGCCTTCAGGAGGGCCGGGGCCTATCTGCTGAGAGTTCTAGGGATGGCGAGAATGATCTGTAGACTGAACTAGGCTGGGCTGCTTTAAAAAACAGAGCTGCTACACTGTGCTGTTACAAGTGTCTGTCATAAAAAGCCTAAAGCTGTCCTTTCCCACGGTTTCTAGAAGATTTCTAGATTTAGAGCTTGGATCGTTCTGACAAGAGGAGGACTGGCTGCCACTGTTGTTATTGTTACTGACAGCTTGACAAGTCTGTGGAAACAGCTTTAGGGATCGGAATAGAGTCCTAACGCACTTAGGCCTGTTTATGCAACCTTCTGCCACCTTTAGTTCCTCTCTTCCATCCTCTTCCCCCGGCAGCATGGTTACCTTGGGTAGTGGTTTTTTTTTTTTTTTTTTTTTTTTTTTTGAGAAGTACTAGTTAAAATCCTAATCAGAAAGAGAGTGGGAAAGCCCTTGTCATCTTGACAAGATACTTATGTGCACAAAATGCTCAGCTCCGTTGTAAACCTTAAAATTTGCACGTATACATATCAATAAAATGGGGGAAAAATTTTTTAAAAATCCTAATCCAACCTCCTGTAACAGTGTGACCTTGGCAGATTACTTAATCTGTCTGAGTTGACTTTTATTGCAACTGGAATGATAATATCTGTTCTGTGGTTATGTTCTCAGATTAAAGAAAAAATAAGGACACAGAAAGCCAACAGTGTCAGAGATGAAGCAGGCGCCAAAACACATTCGCTCCTTTTCTCCTCAGGAATGGCAAGTGGCAGAGATTAGAAAGCAGACTGAGGTATTATTCTGGATTTAAATCTGGATTCTGGATTTAAATCCGGCGTTTCTTAGCCCCACACGTTGCTAACAAAAGCGCAAATTCCTGTCTCTTATCAGGTGTCTGCAACTAGGCCAGCTGTTCCCATTTACTCCCTACACTGTTATACTGGCTTGCTTCTCACAACAACCTTGCAACCTTGTTTTATAGATTAGGAAACGAGGCTTGGCAAGGTGAACTGCCCGTTGCACAGAGCTAGTGATGGCAGGCCCAGTGAGCCAATGTATTCATGTGAAAGGAATGGCCCAGGCCCTCTGTACCGCCTGGACTGTCTCCCAGCAGAGGGCCACGCGGGGTACTGAGAAAGTGCTGCTTGCTAGGAACCCCAGTGGCTGTGTTTCTGGCCTGCTCTTCTCGGGTGGAGGTGGGGGGATAGAGTGGTGGGGAGAGGAATTTTCATCCAAGGTGTCCTTTTGTCAGTGGTAGTTGATTAGCTTATGATTTCTCAGCAGCCTTTTGCTTTCCTAGCAGCAGAGCTCCTTCACACCAAAAATTAAGATATGAACTCTTTTCTGTCTGTCTTTCTGTCTTTCTTTCTTTTTTTTCTTCTTTTTTTTGGGTGGTGGTGGGGGAGCAAAGTGCGGGAAGAAAGATTGGGAATTGAACCTGAGGCCTTTGTCCTGAGCTACATTCATAGCCCTTTGTAAATTTTTTTTATTTTGAGACAGGGCCTTCTTGAGTTACTGGGTTGCCCAGGCTCGACTCAAACTTGCCATCCTCCTGCCTCAGTCTTTCAGAGTGTTAGGATATAAGTATGTGCCGCCTCACCAGGCTTTTGAATTTGAGTAGTGACGACATGTTTTTCCAGGGACCCAAATCTCCTGGGCAGCCCAAATATTAAAGATTCTGACAAAATTAAAGTGCAAGGATCCCAGAAAGGCAAGGCACACTTGGAGATCAATGACCTTCGTAAGAAGACTTTGAAATTTGTCACTTCTCTTTAAGAAGGAAACTAGCTCTCATGTAAGATATGTCCATTTCTCCTTTAAGGTCTAATGCCAACGGACCAAGTGGTGTCACTTTGACACATAATACTGAACATAGTACTGCTGTGCACAAATATGAACGTTTTATGTAGATTATTATACATAAATTTTATATTATATGAGATGGTGCTGTTTGTAATGTTTAAGGGGTTAGTACTTAAAGTAGGGTTCATTGTTTTTCCTGTAAACACCCACCATGCCTTCTAAGTGAACCCTCAGTCTAGGCAACCTCACAGGCTTTCCTAGGGGCTTGCTGTCTTGGTGTCTTTTTTAATTCTGCTTGGATATCTGTCCCTCCCCCACTGGAGCCCACAAGGCCAAGATGGGATGTGAGATAAATCTGGGAGCCAAGCTGCTTTAGTTTTTGTGTTTGAAATGTCCTCATTGTGTTTTCTGGTGAGTATAACATTTTCAGAAGTAGAATCCTAGGCACACTGCCTGCTTTCAAGGTCCTTCTCCTCATCCTGACCTTCCATTCACCACATGTGATTCTATCATTTAAGATTCAGCTAAAATTTCTCTTCCAGACTGTGCCAGTTTTTCTGATCCCCAGGGATGCTGAACTACTTCGATCTCCAAGGTCCTTCAGTTTTTTGTTCATTCTGGCCTTGGTCACAGAAGTGATTTTTTTTTTTGTACTTTCATTTTAAAGTATCTTTATCTACTTGATTACCCAACAAATCCCTCAGTGTCATGCCTGTGCCCCATCACCTTTGTCCTGCAGATGGTGAGTGCTCACTAGATAGCTGAGTCAATGACTGACAGAGTGAAGCACACCAGTCTGCACCTTCAGAGTGAAAGATTTAACCTGGCTAGCCCTGCTTCCCAGCTGGGGCTGCTTTCCTACTAGTTTCTCTTCAGGTATTAATTAGTAGATGTTCTTTGTTTTTCTGAGTCTCTGGGACGATGACTGTCATCAACTCTAGACTGAATAGTTTACTTTCCTTGTTAGAAGAGTTAAAGATCTAGATCTGGTCCCATCAGAGAATTTTCTTCGAAGGTAGCAGGAAGATTACTGAGAAGAAGAGAAGACAAGATGTGCCCAGTGCTAAGGTTCAGGTGTGAAGCCAAACTCTTAATCTTTGAAGAAGATTAAGAATCCAGCAGCCTGCTCCAGTCAGGGAGATGATGCTGTACCTGAGGGCCTTGTGGGGGAAAATGCACCTCCATTACTTGGTCTTTCAAGGGAACGAAGGTCTTTCTTTTTCTCTTGCAATTTTTAAAAAATGACTGTGGCAAAGTACTTGGCAAATGGACGTTTGTCTTCTCTCTCATGCCTAGGAAGGAGTTGAACACTGAACTACATCTTTGGCCCATTTTTATTTTTGATTTTTGAGACAGGATCTTCTTATGTCACTAAGTTGTCCAGACTGGGCTTCAGGTTGTGATCCTCCAGCTTTACCAGAGTGCTGGGATTGCAGGACTCTACTAAACTAGACCCAGCAAATGTTGATTATTTATTTATTTATTTATTTTGAGATAGGGTCTTGTTCTGTAGCCCAGGTTGGCCTTGGGTTCATGACAATCCTTCTGCCTCAGCCTCCTGAGTGCTGGGATTACACGTGTGTGCCACCATCCCCAGCTTTATGTGGTGGTGAGAAATTGAACCAAGGCCTTGTGCTTGCAAAGCAAGCACTTTAACTGCTGTGCCATTTCTCTAGCCCCAAAAGTTAATTTTTTTTTTTTTTGAGACAGGGTCTCACTCTGTAGCCCAGGCTGGTCCTGAACTCACTATGGAGCCCAGGCAGGCCTTGGACTCACTGACAATCCTGCCTCAGCCTCCCAAGTGCTGGGATTACAGGCATGCGCCACACGCCCAGCTTATGTGGTGCTAGGGAATCGAACTTGGGTACTTAGCACTTGACTTAGCACTTGCTAAGCAAGCACTTTAACTGCTGAGCCGTTCTCCAGCCCCAAAAGTTAATTTTTTAAATGAGTTGTTCTTCAGACCAGCATCCACCTTCTGAAGAGGGACTAGCTAAGATATATGTGCTTGATGTGAAAGAAGAGTAGAGTGGTACAGTCTTTTGATGATCTCTCCAGTGACCTTTCTGGGAACTCTTCTAGTTCCCTGGCAAACACTCATGAATGGGTGCTGGCTAGTGTTTTCCCTGGGTTTGAAGGTAAATAACATTTCTACTGTCTAGTGAGCCATATTTTGGAGATGCCTGAGTCCAAAATCACTCACTCCAGCAGTTTCAGGATATTCCGCCATTTAGGTGACTCAGGCCCTATCTGATGTTATGCAAACGAGAAAAGTGACGTTGATAATTTTTTAAGTTCCAGTGGCCAATTTGTGAGAGAGGCCTAGCGAATCGGAGCCTGATCCACCAACAGGAGTAGATTCTCTAGCCTGGTTTGAGGATGAGGGATGTCGCACTCTACACGTGTGATCTTTCTCTATTTCTGCTCCAAATTGTACTTTGAACATGGGATAATTAATGGATCATATGAGAGTAAGAAGTCAGGGCATGATTCAAAGTCAGACGAAAGGCTTCAAGATATAAGCCTGGTCATGGATGACGGTCAGATTCTCATCAGGTAGGTCAAGTGAGAAAATGTACCTCACACAGAGGAAAAGCATGGGTCAAAAACCTGGGCTGTAGAAACTCATTTAGTATTGAGGGAGGGTACTCGATGAACAGATGTAGCTCTGAAAGAAATAATGTAGCTGCTTTGGTCATGTTCCTCCTCTAGTTAGAAGAGGAAACCAAGACCCACACAAGATAAGCTGGCTCTATCAAAAGTGAGGCTTAAGAGTGAATTAGAGAGCCTTGCCCAGGGCGATGAGTAGTGGCCAGATGGAAGGCAGAGTGGAGCATCAGATGCAGAGTGGTTTATTGTGTTGGCCCTGGGCTAGCAGAGCAGGATGGACAAGGATGGGGGACACCTTGGAGATATCCTGGTCTCACCCTGCTCTCCAGGAACTCCCACCTGTGTTACTGTTTATTAACCATTAAGGTTATTATCACTGCTTATTTATCCATTCACAAAACAGAATAAATACCTTGTGTATGCCAGAAACTGTGTTTGGCACTAGAAATATATCCTGTCACTGTTAAGCACAGGATATAGGTCAGAAAGTCATGGCCATAATTTAATACACCAAGTGCTATAGTGGAGTATAAGAGAGAAAGAGGGCCTTGAACTCAGTCTCTAAGAACTAGGAAACTGAGGTGAAATGGCACTGGGACCAACATTGGAGTAGCATTACCTGTCTTAAATATACAGATAAGCAAGAGTGGTGGGAATGGGTAAGCAGATTAACTTCTCCAATTGTTTGAGTCTATTTTTGATTCACCTGTCTGAACCGCAGGAATTGGGATGCCAATACTGTTGGTCAGTTCCTTTGCAGCTAGGCTTCCAGAGGTAAATTCAGGCTCTGAAGGGCTTAGGATCAGGTAGAGCTGAGTGAGAAGGTGAATGGGGATGCAAGGCTTCCATTATTCGGGTATGACTCTTTAACAGGGAAACATGACTCTGAAGCCAGCAGGTACTAAGTCTTCCTGCTCCTCAGAATGTGGCAAAGGGTATATGATTTCTAGACTCTTACTTAAGCAGCAGAGAGGGGATGGAATCCATCTCAGAGGAGAAAGGATGCCTTTAGGGTGGGGCATACTAAATTTGGGGGTTATCTGGTAGAGATGTGTAGAGGTGAGTTGAAAATAGAGTTTAGGAACTTCAGAGCAAGTTGGGAGCAGAGATAAAGATTTGGAGGCCTGTAGGGTACCATAAGTGTGGATGAGATTATTCAGGGAAGTGGGGTAGAGTTTGCAGAGAAGTGGGCCAAGGAAGGTACATTTTCCATTGAAGAAAACCTTTTTGAAAATAATATTTACTGAAAAGATTCAAGAATAGTACAAGGAACACTCATATGTGCTTTATCCAGCCTCATCTGTTGTTAACATTTTTTTTCACTCACTTTAGCTTTTGTATAATTTTCTGCAGTATGTTTTTTATGAACCAGGGATAGTAAATTATACATACCATGACCGATAGATACCCTCCAAAGCTTCAGTCCTTCCTGTGAACAAAGATTCTTTTACTCAACCATAGTGCAGCTATATTACAGTGCTGCACAATTTGATTATCTATCATCTTCATACCGGTTTATTAACTCACCCACCAATATCCTTTGTAGGGCCATCTCCCTCTCTAGTAGAGAAGAGCTCCATCATGGATCACATGTTAGTACATTTAGTTTTTATGTGTTTTTTAGTATCATTTAAACTAGAATAGTTCCTTGCTTCTTCATTGCCTTTACTATTATTGTCTTTTATTATTATTATTTTTAAAGAATACAACCTGTTTTAAAAAAATTTACTCACTTTGGGTTTGTCTGATAGTCCCTAGTGTTTTGATCCAAGTTATGTTTTCCCTGCCATAATGTTAATAGTTGTGATTTTTCTTAGAGTATCACATCTGGAGGCAAATTATCTCCATCTGCCCTTCATTGACAGTGATAATTTTGATCACTTGGATAAAATGTGGGACTTCTTCATTGTGTAGTGAATATTTGCACCTTGGTACTAATAAGTAATCTAAGCAGAGACACTTAAGTTCATGTAAACATTCTGTGTTAGCTCCTACTAATGGTAAGCCACTGTTCCCTGTTCACTATGATGGTTGCAAAATGATTGTCCTTTAACACCAGCATGGTGCTGTTTACCTCTGGGGCCCTACCTCAGTGGGGTGTAATCCCACCCTAAGAAGCAGCCTCACCTTCTTTATTGCTTGCTTACTTATCCATTTATTATACATATGGACTGATGAGACTTCTGTATTTCAAGTCTCCTGTCTCAGCCTCTTGGCTTCTTGAGTGCTAGAATTACAGAAATGTACACCACACCCAGCTAATTTTTATGTGGTACTGGGGAGTTGAGCCTAGGGCCCTGTACATGCTAGGCAAGCACTCTAATCACTGTGCTATGCCTCCACCCCAAAGGGTTTATCTTTACTACACACCATTTCATAGTTATCTTTCCTTTTTACCCATAGCAAGAGATTTGAAATGGAGCCCATTCAGTGTTTCATTAATATTAAATGTCTCATGAACTATTAAAAAGTAGGCAGTGGGAACAGCACATGTAGGTACACAAAGAAGAACCAGAAAATGAGGGGAAAATCAGCAAGAAATCTGTTAAGCCCAGGATGAAAGGAGTTTCACTCTGTCAAATTTTATTTTCCCCAAAACAAAGGAGAAAAGAAAGCACATCTTTATGATTTTGGCCATATTGAGCTGGACTTTGAATGTAGTGAGTTTGGCAATACTGAATTTGAAAGTGATTCATGAGAGAAGCTGTGCAGAAAGCAGACTCACATATAAATCCAGAGCTTAGGATTGACTGCCATGGATGTAAGTTTTGGAGCCTTTGCTCATCCTTGGACACATTTATAAAACATTCTGGCAGATATTGTGGTACATAAAGTGATAAACAAGACAAGCTGCAGGTTGTCATGGAGCTGTTCTATTGTACAGGATGTAATTTTAGTGCATGATAGCTACAATGAAAAAATGAAACAACACTTGATGGAGAGATGAACAAAAGCTGAATGGGATGGTTGAATTCTTACCTAACTTTATTGAGGAGAAACCAAATAAAAAGCTTTTTGTTTTTTTACCTTTTAAAAAGTAATATAGCTATTTTTAAAAGATACTTATTGAGCATTTACTTTTTGCCAACCATGGTGCTGGACAATGGGTATAGAGTAGTGAATAAAGGAGACATGTGGTTTCTTTCCAGGTCATTGTGTTTGGGGTAAAAAGGTAAACAAATAATGTGTGAAAGACCTTTCCAAAGCAGACCATGTAGCAACTATCAAGTGGGAAAGAATGAACTAGTTGTCCTGTAACAAGGAACCCCATCTTAGTGAAATAGACAGCGCATTACACAGCCATAAAGTAACACTCTCCACCATCAAAATAATTTTCTCAAAGAGTAACCACAGCAAGCCAAAGGAACAACAGCAAAATGAGAAAACAAGGGGGCAAGATGCCACAGAAACCCCCCAGCCCACCAAGGGAGATCCAGAATTTCTCAACTTTGAAACAAAAATAGTTAACCTACTGGAAGAACATAAGACAGACTTAGACAACAATTTACACAAAATGCTTAAAGAACTCAAAAAAGATTTGAACAAAGAACTTAAGGAAGAAACATACAAAAGTAGCAGAACTACAGAAGTCAGTACAAGAAATGAGCAACAGGTTCACTAAAGAATTCTAAAATTATGAAATTATAAAAGGAGAACACCAAGAGATGAAAACCTCCATGGAAAGTCTAGGGAACGGAATGACACAAAATGAGAGAATTTTGGATTGAGGGTACAAGAACATAATAATGACCCAGACTGGTAACAACCATGAAATAATTCAGTGTCAACAAGGAAATAGAATGTTACAGATGCTACAGATTATAGAAGACTCAAACTTAGTATAACAGGAATACAAGAAAAAAATAGAAATTTATACTAAAGGACTAAGAAATCTATTCGCTGAAGTCCATAAGAGAAAAATTCCCATATATAGAAAATGAAATTGACAGACAAGTGATAGAGGCATACCATACACCCATTAGATATGACCAAGAGAGAAGCTCCCCTAGACATATAATAAAACTCACTGAAATACAAAGTAAAGAGAGAATTCTAGAAACTAAGAGAAACAAAGCCAGTGACATATGAAGGCAAACCTATCAGGGTAGCAGACTTCTCAGTACCAATCCTAAGCGCCAGAAGAGCCTTGCGTCAAGTTCTCAAAGCCTTAACAAAGAGTAACTGTGAACCAGGTCTTCTATACCCAGCAAAAATATTATTTAAAATCAACAATGAAATAAAAACCTTTCATGACAAAGAAACCATGGGAAAATTTATGACAGCCAAGCCATCACTAGAAAGAATTCTCAACAATCTGCTGGATTGGGAAGTAGGGAACAAACACAACAAGGAACACAGTTTTGTCCTTAATAGAGAGAACAATTAAAAATATGTAAACAAAAAGAGTTGAATATTGACAGGGTTACAGAATGGCAGGACCGAAGACAGAACCATAAATGCTAATGGCCTCAACTCACCAGTCAAAAGACAGATTGGATAACTGGATTAAAAAATACAGTCCAACCATATGTTGCTTGCAAGAGACACATTTCAAGCATGAAGATAAACACAGACTCAAAATGAAAGGCTGGAGCCCTATATTCCACTCGACTGTGGAAAATAAATCAGGAGTAGCAATAAACTTTGCTGACAAAGTGGACTTTAAGCGAAAACTGGTCAAAAAAGACAAAGGTCACTTCATTCATTAAAGGAAACAATCCAGCAAGAGGAACTGACAGTTAAACATTTATGCCCGAAACAGTGATGCACCCAGCTACATAAAACAGAAATTACTGGACTTAAAACACACACACACACACACACACACACACACACATAAATTCCAATGCTATAATATTGGGGAACTTTAATACCCCTCTTTCTCAAGAAGACAGGTCAACTAGACACAAAATCAAAGACAGAGTATCTGAACTACATCATAGAAGAAATGGATCTGACAGTCATGCAGAATTTTTAATCCAACAAAAGCAGAATACATGCTTTTCTTAGCTGCCCATGAAATATTCTCCAAAATAGGTCACAGCCTAGGCCACAAAACAAGTTTAAACAGATACAGGAAAATTGATATAATTCCATGTACTCTGCCCTATTGTAGTGGAATAAAACTACAAATCAACTACAACACAAACAAAAGGTGCAACTGAAATCAATGGAGACTGAACAGCACTCTTCTAAATAAAGGATTAAAGGAGAAATCAAGGAAGAAATAAAAATGTTCACAGAGACAAATGACAATGGCAGCGCATCACAACACAGCCTTTGGGACACAATGAAGGTAGCATTAAGAGGAGAATTTATTTCTGTAAATGCACACATAAAAAGAACTCAGCAAGCCCAAATAAATAACGTCTCAACTCTGAGTCCTAAAAAAACAAGAGCAATCCAACCCCAAACCTAACAGAAAGAATGAAATTGGGAACATTAGAGCAGAAATTAATGAAATAGAAACAAAAAATATAAAAGTTGTTTTTTTAAAAGATAAGATTGATAAACCCCTTGCTACACTCAAAAAAAAGGAAAGAGAAAACCTACATCAATAAATATAATCAGAAACAAAAAAGGTGAATTACAATAGATAATAAGGAAATCTAAAGGATAATAAGTTACTTTGAAAATTTATAGTTTAATAAATTTAAAAATCTGAAAGAAGTAGATGAGTTTCTACTGACTGACTGAAGAAATTAAACATCTGAATATTCCAGTATCTGCCTATGAAATTGAGAAAGTAATAAAAACACTTCCAACCAAGAAGAGCCCAGGACCTGATGGACTCCCAGCAGAATTCTGTAAAAAATTTAGGGAAGATTTAGTATCAAAGCTCACCAAACTTTTTCAAGAAATTTAAAAGGGAGGAAAATTTCCCAACTCATTTCTTGAAGCAAGCATGACTCTAATTTCAAAACAAGACAAAGACCCAACAAAAAAGAAAACTACAGTCCAGTATTTCTAATGAATATAAATGCAACAAACTCAATAAAATCCTTGCCAACAGAATGCAGCAAATCAATGAAGATTGTACACCCTGACCAAGTGGGCTTCATCCCAAAAGTTCAGGGGTGGTTCAACATATGGAAATCAATAAATGTAATAGACCGCATTAACAGATGCAAAGATAAAAATCATATGATTACCGCAATAGATGCGGAAAAAGCATTTGACAAAATACAACATTCATTTATGATAAAGACTTTGAAGAAAATAGGAATACAGAGACCCTACCTCAATATGATTCAAGCTATTTATAATAACCCCTCAGTCAATATAATCCTAAATGGAGAAAAACAGACTAAATTCAGGAGCAAGATAAGGAAGCCCACCTGTCACTCTTACTATTCAACATAGTGCTTAAAATTTTGGCAAGAGCCATTAGGCAACAGCAAGTAATAAAAAGAATATGCATCAGAAGAGAAGAAGTAAATATATCCCTATTTGCAGATGACATGATACTCTACATAGAGGACCCCAAAAATTCTACCAATGACTCTTAGAACTAATAAATAAATTCAGTGAAGAAGCAGATTGTAAAATTAATACCCACACATCAATAGCATTCCCATACACCAATAATGAATCCAAAGAGAAAGAAATCAAGAAAACAACCCCCTCCACAATAGCAACAACAACAACAACAACAACAACAACAAAAATGAGGAATAAACCTCACTGAAGAGGTAAAAGACATAAACAAAGAAAACTACAAAGCCCTAAAGAAAGAGATTGAAGAGGACTTCAGAAAATGGAAAGACATTCCATGTTCCTGGATAGGAAGAACTAAGATTGTCAAAGTGGCCCTACTCCCAAAGCTACTACACCAGACTCAATACAATACCAATCAAAATACTAACTACATTCTTCACAGAACTAGAAAAAAAAACATTAAATTTATATGGAACCAGAAAAGACCCAGAATCTCTAAAGCAATTCTGACTAACAAGGGCAAAGCTGGAGGAATCACAATCTCAGATTTCAGAAAACACTACAAAACAACAGTGCTTAAATCTACATGGTACTGGTATAAGATAAGAAGGCCAGTGGAACAAAATTGAGGATATTAAAACAAAACCAATCTCCCTTCGTCACCTGATCTTTGACAAAGAGGCCAAAATAAGCCCCTGGAGAAAAGACAGCATTTTCAACAAATGATGCTAAGAAAACTGGATGCAGGAGAATGAAACTAGACCCATATCTGTCACTACACACTAAAATCCGCTCAAAATGGATCAAAGAACTGGACATCAAAACAGAAACACTGAACTTACTGGAAAACAAAATAGGTAAAACCCTAGAAGACGTAAGGACAGGAAAGGATCCCCCCCCCCCCCCCATTTTATTGATATGTATAAGAGCAAAATTTAAGGTTTACATTGGTTTTGGGCAGGAAAGGTTTTTCTGAACAGATTATCAGCTACACAAGAAATTTCCACAAGAGTCAACAAATGGGACTACATTAAATTAAAAAAGCCTTTGCACAGCAAAAGAGATAATCATCAAGGTGAACAGACAACCCACCGAGTGGGAAAAGATATTAACTAGTAACACTTAGGACAAATGATTAAACCCTAGAATATACAATGAACTGAAAAACAAACCCCCATAAAATTAGTGACCCCATCAAGAAGTGGGCAGCTGAAATGAAAAGAAACTTCTCGGAAAAAGAAATACAATTGGCCAACAAGCATGGAAAAAGTGTTCTTCATCATTGGCCATCAGAAAACTGTAAATAAAAACAATATTGAGGCTTCACCTCACTCCAGTGAGAATGGCCTACATCAAGAACGCAAAACTCAACACTTGTTGGTGAGGGTGCAGAAAAAAGGAACTCTACTGCTGGTGGGAATGCAATCTGGTACAACCATTATGGAAAACAGTCTGGAGATTCCTGAGAAAGCTGGGAATAGAAACTCCATTTGATAGAGCTACTGCTCTACTGGGCATGTTCCCAAAAGAAATAAAGTTAACATACCAAGAAGGCACATGTGTACTCATGTTTATAGCAGTACAATTCATAATAGCTAAATCCTGGAAACAACCTACCTACCCACCCATAGAGGAATGGTTAAAGATGTGGTACCTATACACAGTGGAGTACTATGCAGCCATAAAGAAAGATGGGAAAAGTTTGAACAAAATGGGGCCACCTAGAGTCAGTAATGCTCAGTGAAATGGACCAAGCACAAAATACTGACTATAGATGGGTGTCCCTCTTATAAAATGCATAAAAATGACATAAAAAGGCCCCAACATGAATGAGAGGGTAGAAAGAGAGGCAATGGTCAGATAAGAAAGGGACAAAATTCTGAAAAAGGGATGGATATAGAAGCTTACTGATTTCCCAAGGTTTTAATGTGTTACAGAAGTTGGAATTCATGTTCTACAAAAAACACTAAATTTTATGTCCTGTGAAATTTTTTTACCACAGTAAAATTGTGGTTAAAAAAAAGAGAATGTACTTGGAATCAAATCATCCAAGTCAATAACATGAAACTCTGGAATTTCCAAAGGAACACTTTCGGCAAAACAAATTTGTTCTTCCTATTGGGCTTCAATGAGAAGGAGGAAGCTGGAGCTGCTACACCATGTGGCTACTGTGAAAGATGAGCTTATTTGGGGCTAGAGCCACCACAGAGGAAGTGAGACAGACAGAGAGATAGAGAAGTTCATCTTGGTGACACTTGCTGTGGCCTGAGTCAGTCTTGAAGCTAACTGTGGACTTTACAGGTAAGTGAGCCTGTTTGGGTTCTTACTTGTGACCAAGATGATTTGGATCCCAGATGAGTCAAGGAAGGTTTTTCTAGAGACGGACTGTGTGCCATCAGACTTTGGGGAGGAGTAGGAATTAGGCTGACCTAGAGGGAGGTGAGGAGGCCGCAGGAAGAGGAAACAGGTGTACACACCGAAGGAGCAGGATGTGGGAGGAAGAAGGGGGATGCTGAGCACAGAAACAAGATAGACCCCTAGAAGAAAACAAAACACTCTTGATGTCATACATTTCAAATACATTGAAATCAAAGAGAACAGAGTATGGAGCAGCTGTGTGGCCACCGCCCATCTTCAGCCATTCCCAACTGAAGCCAGTGCTCTTCGACTGACACCTGTATCTCTTCCTCTTCCGTGACTTCCGGCTGGGTGGTTCTTAATCAAGAAGGAATGCATTTTTAAGAAGATGGCATTTAGTTTATAAGATAAATATTTGATGATAAGAAAGCAGCCACTTGAAGATTTTTTTTTTTTTTCGGGAATAGTGCTCCACATGGAATGCAAAACAGTTGCGCACCCCCTGAGATTGCCACAGACGTCAGTTTCTTGAGAGACACAATATTAGACCAGAGTGCCTCCTGTGGAAGGAGAGGGGAGAGAGGGAGGAGAGCTGACACTAGAGTAGTGGAGTGGCTCGGTGCTTGGGGGCTTTGGGGCTGTAGGAAGGAGCTTGGGTTTTATTCAAATTACTGTAGAAAGCCTTTTAAAGCAGAAGGAACAAAAGCACAAGATCCTGGCCTCTGTGGAGGCGGCTGCCTACCATGGGAGCAGCATTAGTTGGTGTGAATAGATCTGTGTTTCAGATCTCCCCTCGCAGACTGCTGGGCAAGATGGTGACCATATAGGATTCCCTGTGTGATGGCTCCTGGTGGGCCGATCCAAAAAACTGAGATACAGTTAACAAAAAAAATCTGTTTAACTTAGATTAGAGAAAGAGGAAGAGCTCCAGGAATTAAAAGAAGGCCAAAAGGAAAATCAGAAACCTTGAGGAAGCAGCAGAGGCTGAAGAACATGCCCACCTGGGAAACTGGGCCCCTTGGGAAGGGTGGGGTGACTGAACATCAGGCAGCTGCAGACATGAGAGTCCAGAGAACTGGGAGCTATGAAAATAAATAGCCAGGAAGCTCAGGTCTTCAGGAGAAGCAAGCCTGGAAATTGAAGGGGAAATTTTCATGGCCAAAAATCCCTAAAGAAGTATGTGACCACTAGTCCAGCATTGCAGAAAATATTTGAAAAAATCTTAGAGAGAGAGACGGAGAGACAAGCAGCACTAAAAATATAGAGAAAAGGAAAGGTCTGAAGAGAAAGTGTAATAAAAAATAGACATCAATCATTTGATTGGTATCCCACTAAAACGGTACCAGCTTTCTCATAAAATTTGTGAAACTTTGTCCCATACTTATTATTTTTCTTAGTGTATTAGTTTGCAAAATGTGACAATTATATTCCACGTGGGGAATTGGTATAAAATCTTAATTTGAAACTTTTTTGATATGGATGATGTGTATAGGTATTTAGCTGGGGGGAGGGAGTGGCAGAGGCAGTGGTTTTGATTTGGGATATTTTTAGTTTTCAAAACAGTAAGAATTGGTAAATAAGTGGTTTTTATGGTCTTTTCCCTGAAGCTCTCATTGAGTGGTAAAGATAAAAGATTATGTAGTTCTAGTCCATTGGCTAAGAACTCAGTTGGCTATTAGTTCAACCTGTGAATCTTGAATTTTAGTTTCCAATTTCATGCTCTGTAACTAAATTTGTAATAATGATCTTTCTTGCTTCTTCCTGTTCCTCTGTGGGAAAGAACTCTTAAAATTTCTGAAATAATTAAATATGCCATTATATCTATTGCTTTATGTGTAATATACTTTTGTGATATAGCTTAAGTTCATTCAGTTTAGTGATTCATTTATTCAGTCTTTGATAAAAGTTTAGCCTAAGAAACTTAATTGATTTAATGAAAACTTGAATGTTTTTTGTATGTACGCACATTTACCTTTCAGTGTTCAGCTAAGAAATTTGAAATTTAACTTCTCTCTCTTTCTTTCTTACATTTTCTAGCCTTATACATTTCATTGTTGTAGCTCTTTTCTTATGTGGACTGGTGGTTGTGGCTATGTTAAAGAACATCAATAAAGATATAGTGAGATACAAAAAATTTATAATAGACAAATCTTGGAAGAAGCCAGTATGCCCAACTACAGGTGACGCGAGAAGATGTAGTATATATACACGATGGAGTATTACTCTGCCATAAAGAGTCAGAAATGCGAGTCATTTTGTAGGTAAATGGCTGCACATTGAGGTCGTTATGCTCAGTGAAATGAGTCAGACCCAGAAAGTTACATATCATATGGTTTCTCTAATATGAGAAATCCAAACCATAAAAAAGTAAGAGGATGGACTTGGTAAAGAGAGACAGTGAAAGCAGGGATGGGGAAGTGAGAAGGTAGGAAGGGAAAGGAGATGTGACATGTAAATAAAAAATAAACCAAAATTAATAAAAATGACAGTGGAAGCATGCTATACTAAATCTGTGGGAGACAATAAAAGCAGTACTAAGAGAAAAATTATAGTTATGAATGCACATATTATAAAAGCAGAGCAATCCCAAATAAATAAACTAATGTTGCAGATTAAGATGCTAGGGAAGAAAGAACAATCCAAGTCCTAAAGCAGTAGGAAGAAGAAATTGTGAAGATCAGAGCAGACATTAATGAAATAGAGGCTAAAAAATGTAAATGATCAGCAAATCAGAGTTGATTCTTTGAAAGGACAAATATGTTAAACCCCCTAGACAAACTCACCAAAAGAAGAAAAAAAAACCCATTTCAATACAGTTAGAAATGAAAAATGTGAAATCACGATGAACGTTGCTGAAATCCAGATGATTGTAAGAACCTATTTCGAAAATTTGTACTCCAGTATATCAAAGAATCTAAAAGACATGGATAGATTTTGAGACACATATGAAATAACAAAACTGAAACAAGAAGATATAAAAACTCAGAATAGGCTAATACCAATAACCCAGGGTGAAATTGAGGCAATAATAAAGTCTCTACCGAAGCAGAAAAGCCCAGTACCCACTGCATTTACTGTAGAATTTCATGAGATCTTCAGGGAGGAGCTAATGCCAAAGCTTCTCAAACTCTTCCATGAAATTGAAAGAGAAGGAACATACTTAACTCCTTCCCAGAAGCTGGCATCATCCTGATTCCCAAACCAGAAAAAGACACCAAAAAAGAAATGATAGGCCAGTATTCTTAATAAACATAGAAACGAAAGTCATTAACAAGATATTTTCAAACACAATGCAACAAATCATTAAAAATATCATATATTATGACCAAGTTGGCTTTATCTCAGGATGCAGGGATGGCTCAACTTTCACAGATCAGTTCATGTGACACACTGCATAAACAAAAATCACAGTATTATTTCAATATATGCAAAAAAATCCCTTTGACAAAAATCCAACATTCATTATGATAAAAAATTATGAAAGTGGGTATTGAAGAACCTTTCCTCAAGCTGATAAAAACAATTTATGACAGTCCGACTGCCAGCATCCTAAGAAGGGAAAAATTGAAGAAAGCATTTTCCCTATAATTAGGAAAAGACAAGCCTATTTTCACCCTGTGCACCGTACTGTTTAAAACTTGGTGCAGAACAATCAGGGAAGAGAAGAGCATGAAATAAAGGGAATAAGAATAGGAAAGGAAGAAGTCATACTATCCTTATTTCAGGTGACATGATTGTTTATAAGGAAGACTCCAAAATCTCCACCAGAAGACTCTTAGAACTAATAAATTCAGCCATGTTTCAGGTTACAAAATGATTGGATAAAAATCAATAGTATTCCCATATATGCAACAGTCAAATTACAGAAGAAGAGATATGAAAAAAATTTCCATTTTTTAGTGGCCTCAAGAAATTAAATATCTAGGGATTACCCTAAGAAAGGAAGTAAAAGACCTCTATAATGAAAACTATAGTACTTGGAAAAAAGAAATTGAAGAGGACATAATAGGTATAATTAATATTCTCAAAATGAGACCATACTGTCAAAGCTGATGCACAGATTTCAATGCAATTCCAATCAAAATACCAAAGCATTTTTCACAGATACAGAAAAAATGATCTTAAAATTTATGTGGGATCAGAAGAGACAAAGAATAGTCAAAGAAAGCTTGAGCAACAAGACAAAAGCAGAAAGTATAATAATTGTGGACATTAAGTATATTACAAAGTAACAATGATAAAAACCACATGGTATTGGCACAAGACAGGCAGATCAGTGGGACAGAATTGAGTATACAGACACAATCCTGAGGAAACTCAACCATCTGATGTTCAACAAATGGGCCAAAAATATACCCTGAGGAAAAGATAGCCTTTACAACATAGTGCTTGGGAAACAGAATCTTCATGTGCAAAGAATGAAGCTAGACACATCTTTCTTCATGTATCAAAATCAAATCAAAATGGATCAAAGGCTGAGATATTGAAACAGAAACACTTGCATCTGCTGGAAGATAAAATAGGCAAACACCTTGAAGATACAGGCCTAGTCACAGACTTTCTCAGTTAAACAGCCTTTGCACCTAAAATAACACAAGAGTCAATGGGATTTTATCAAACTAAAAAGCTTTTGCACAGCAAAGGAAACAACTAACAACATGAAGAGAGAACCAACGGAATGAAAATATTTTTTGCCAGCTACTCTTTGGACAGAGGGCTATTGTCTAGAATACATAAAGAAATGGAAAAAAAAACATTCGACTTGCCAAAATAAAACACCTGATCAAAAAATGGATGGTGTCAGAAACTCAAAACACAACAAATGCTGTCAAGATTCTAGGGGAAAGGAACACTTCAATTTCGTTGGTGGGACAGTAAACTGGCACAGCTACTATGGAACTAAGTGTAAAGATTTCTTAAACGACTAAAAATAGATACTCCATTTGATCCAGCTATTTTGGGTATCTTCCCAAAGGAGTTAAAGTCATTATACAAGAGGAATATATGCAAATACATGGTTGTAGTAGCACAATTCATAATAGCTACATCTTTTGTCTTTTTTCTTTTTCCTTCCTCTTTCTTTCTTCTTTTTCTTCTCTTTCTTTCCTCCTTCCTTCCTTCCTTCCTTCCTTCCTTCCTTCCTTCCTTCCTTCCTTCCTTCCTGTGTTTTCCTTTGTAGTCCACGCTGGTTCTGAACTTCTTCTGGAGCCCAGGAGGACCTTTAGCTACTGGCAGTCCTCCTGCCTCAGCCTCCTGAGTGCTGGGATTACAGGCAAGTGTCACCATGTCCAGTTTATGTGGTGCTGGCGGATTGAAACCAAGCTTGAGCTTGCTAGGAAGACACTTTTGCCACTGAGCTATTCCTCCAGCCCCATAATAGCTAAATCTTGGAAGCAGCTGGTATGTCCATCAACAGATAAAGGGATAAAGAGCACATAATATATACACACAATAGAGCACTACTCTGATGTTAAAAAATGATAAATTTTGGTCATTTTTGGGAAAACAAATGTACCTTGAGATCAGCATGCTTGGTGAAGTGAATGAGACATAGAAGATTAAATATCTCACAGTTTCTCTAATATGAGAAATCCAAAGTTTAAAAGAAGTAAAACAAACAAAAAAAGGAAACAGAAAGAGAGGAGTGATAGGAAGATAGATTTTGTGTAGTGGGAAAGGGCATGTGACTTTTCTCTTGGGGGGAGAAAAGGAGGAAAGGAAGTAAAAATTCAAGATGTGATATTTATATGCATCAGTTCCTCAAGTTTAATTTATTATTATGTATTGCAAATATATGCTAATAAGAATAATTTTGGGAAAAATCAAAGCAGAAGGCACTGTGTTCTGGCTAACTCTTTGAGATGCCCTCTGTGACTGCTCTTTGGAGACTAGAGTAGGAGGAGACCCAAGTGTTGATCCAGCTCCTGTCTCCAGGTTTCAGTGCTAGCACGGATACTGATTTGCTGTTTTCACCCCTTTAGTGCTAAAGTGTCCCCACGTGGTTTTCCTCAATGCCACCCTGAAGAATGTCTAGAAAAACCTTTTTATTAAACTCTTCTCATAACGTGCTTTTCCACAATAGATGGAAGGGCCTGAATGGTGGGCCTGCTTTCACCACTATAGCCCTTTGCTTTTTATAGTACATAAACTAAATATGCCTTCAACTCCAATATTTATTGAAGGACAAAAGGGAAGAAGGGTAGAATAAGGAAAGGGGAAGATGGTACATAGACTGGGCCCAAGCAGGTTGGTGAGATGTACTGCAGAATGTACCCACTTGCCTTGGGTCCTTGGGCTTTGAGGATCCACACACACAGTGGAATCTTCTCCTTCAAGTGTCAAGATGGATGAGCCCAAGCCATGAACGCTTTGATGAACGCTTTGTCTAGAAGCTTTGGGGAAGTGACAGCAGCTTACAAGTAAATTGCTACGGAAAGAAACAGAAGTGGGGTGGTTTACGAGCTCCCTTTGTCCTGGGGAATATGAGTGGTGCAAAGGTGTGTCTGGATTATGTTATACCTGGCTGCTTGCCTGACTTCAGGTCATTATCCAGAAGACCAAACGTGGAAACTCTGTATAATTCATTGCCTTGAAATTCTTTTCGTAAGTGCTGGATTTGTTGACCAAACACCTATGAATGCACTGTCCTCCAGACCGTGGGCTTTCTAGCACTCTGCGACTTTAGATCTTTGCAACAGATATAAGAGACTAGGACAGTTCCTGAAAGGACTAAAACCAAAAAGCTGTTTCAGTCCTCACTCGTGTCTGGGACCATCTTTGTAATGCATTGTTTTTATCTGTTAAAAAGGGAAGCATTGCTTTTCAGAATAACTGTGATGATCAAACCAAACACTGTGTTGTCAAGTTATTAGAGCTAAATCTTGGAATCAGCCTACACATCCATCAACAGGTGAATGGACAAAAAATTTATAACACATACACAAATCGAGTACTGCTTTTCCACAAAAATAAATTTGAGCCTTTGTAGGAACATGACTGCACCTTGAGACTATCACGCTAAGTGAAGTAAGTCACATACAATGTTGAATATTGCATGGTTCTCTCATATGAGAAACCCAATATGTAAATGAATAAAACAGTAAGGTAGAAGAGAGGTGATAGGAGACTGGGAGGGAGATCTTGGGGAGATAGAAAGAGGAAGCTGGGAGAGGAGGGCGGAGAGAGTAAGATGACTGAGGTGCGAAGTGTATGTGCACAAGTTCCCAAGGTTGAATGTGATCTTTAGGTATTCCAGCACATGCTAATAAAAGGAATAATTTTGGGAAAAACCAAACAATGTGTTGAAAGTCCCTGGAAAAGTATGAAGTACTATAAAATATAATACCAATGCTTCCCATCGTATATTTTAGGGAACATAATCCAATGATAACCTGATTATATTAATGTAACATCATCCAACCTCACTTTGGCCCTTGCTTCCTCCACACCATTGTCTTCCTAAGAAGTAGCTTCAGACCTTCAAATGAAGTAGATGAAAACCTTATTTGTCAGGGCCCGGGGGTTCCTGGTCACCCTTGGGCACCGGTGATCAGGAACCAGTGAAGTCTGGGGGTCTCGAGTGGTGTGAGTCCAGTGGAATCACATCTGGGAGGCCGAATCAGTGTTTACAGCTCATTTATTGGAGTTGAGGGCCAGGCTTATAAACAGTTTAAAGGAGGTGGACTCACCAGGTAACAGGGCAAGAGTCATTCACTGATTGCGGAGATTTTGAAGTTTGAAAGTAGCCTAATTTGAATGGCAGGTCTTTGGAAACCTGACCATGTGATTTCTGATAAAGGTTTGGAAGCAGGGGACAATTAGGAACTTGGGTATGATGAAACCTGAGCTGTAACCCATCCTAGGTCTGAGATACGAGGGAGTCGCCCCACGCCTGCCGGTCCAGATTATGGGGGTGGGGGGCGGTTAATGAGCCACTGCTCTACCTACAGTCATCCCAGGCCTAGTCAGGGTCCCACAATTATTCACATATGTATTAAGGTCCTATTAGTGCCGCGCCAAATTACAAATCTACCAGACTTAAAAATATATGTAAATTTCTTAGGTTGTAGTTTTGATGGTCAGAAGGGTGAAAAGGCTGTGTTCAATTCGGAGTTCAGGGCGAGACTCTGATTCATTGTATTGTGCAGCTTTACTCCTTTCTCATGGTCGCTTCCTACATTTTCAACACCAGCGATGTTAGGTCTGTGGTTTTTTTTTTTCAGTCATCTCTTCTCTGTTTCTTTCTTCCACTCTTAAGCACCCCTGTGATTACAATAGGCTGGCCCAGATAATTTAGGACAGTGACTCTATTTTAAAGTCAGCCAGTTATCACATTTTCTTTCCCCCTTGTCTGTTAACCAGATATAGTTGTAGGTTCTGGGCATTAGAACATGGGCATCGGTGTGTGTGTGTGTGGGGGGGGGGAAGTATTATTTTTCCTATTATTTTTGATAAGTGCAGAAATGGAAAATAAAAAATGAAATTCCTTTCTAACTTGCTTCAAATACTACTGAATGAATCCCCGCAATATTCTTTTTCATGGGAAACCAGCAACACCTAGTGTCTCTTCAAATAAATTTCACCAGGCAAACTTACTTGTAATTAAAGCTCCGTGACTCATTGTGGAATAAGGAAATTCTCACATCTCAGAGGAGGAGAAGGCAGGTGATTTTCCTGTACACTTTTTGTATTTATTCTGAGTCTGTACATTTGTATTTAGTATTTAAATTAGTTTTATTGGAGGCATGGAACAAAACTAGGCTGTGTGGTAGAATCAGAAGGATAAAAGCGCGATCCTGGTCCTCACATCGCTCCCATTCTTACAGGGCAGACAGGACACACCCTGGGGGAAAAGCGTAGGTACTCATTTACAAAGCCTTATACTCAAGAGCCAAGTATAGTAATTATAATTAGGTTCACTTGTATACACACAAAACCTAAAATAACAGTCAGTTGAATAGTAAAGAGGTTTATTTCTTCCTCCTTGTGAAAGAAACAGTGCAGTTGCTTTGGAAAATAGTTTGGCAATTCCTCGGAGAGTTAAATATAGTTACCAAAAGACGTCATCATTTTACTTCTAGGTTTATACACAAGATATTTGAAAATACCTGTATAGGCAAAAAGCTTAGACATGAATGTTTATAAAAGCATTATTTATAAAAGCCCCCAAAGTGGAAACAACACAAATGCTCGTCATTGGTCGATGGATAAGCAAATGTGGTATATCCATACAATGGAATATCATTCATACATTAAAAGAATGATGCATTGATATCTGCTACAACATGGATAAACAAAAATGCTACATTAAATGAAGAAAGCCAGTCACAAAAGGCAACATACTGTGTGATTCCACAGGTAAGAGATGCCTGGATTAGGCAAAGCCACAGACACAGAAATTGGATTAGTTAGTAGTTGCTGAGGGCTAGAGTTGGAAAGAATAGGAAATAACAGCTCATGGGTACACGGTTTATTTTTGTAGTGGTGAAAATGTTCTGGAATTAGTGGCGGTGGTTGACAGATTTTGGGGTATAATAAATACCCTAAAAATTGGATTGTGTACTGTAACTGGGTGAGTTGTTTTGTATGTGAATTATATATGAACAAAGTTACTAAAAATACTAAGAGGATTACAGAGGCAAAAGAGTGATGAGTAAAGAACATGAAGAAGTTAGAAAATTCCTGATTAGTGTTTTGATTCCCAAGTTCCTTCTCTAGGCCTCAGAATGGCCATCTGGGTCTTTCCTGTGAATTGTTGTATTTCTTTCCCTCTCTCCTTCCCTGCTGTAGTCAGCTGAACATTCACTATGTGAGGTTGACTCTGGCCCCAGACAAGGAGCAAGGTAGCATTTTTTTTTTTCTGGGAAGATGTGAGCACCAACATCTGTTCACACCAAGTAGAGCACCACAGGCAGGTCAACGTAACAATCGTATGAAGTCCAATTTGGTGAAGCAGTGGGATACTTACAGGAGTACGGGTGAAGGGTTTCCTACAGAAGCATAGGTGAGGGGGTACCTGAAGCAGAGTGGGTGAGGGCAATGTGCTTATTGTGCACTTTGAGGAAGGAATAGGGCTCATGATCCTGACTCTTGATGGTGTCCCCATGTGAATGGCACCTTTGGGCCTAGGGAACAAGTGTCTTTGGGAATCTCTGTGGAGTGGAGCTCTGTGAGCCTGATGCATTCTTATGGTCCACCACACACTTTACCTATATGAGGAGAATCTATATGCCAAGGAATAGTAGGATTGTCCATAACCAAGAAGAGGCAAGAGGATTCGTCCCTAAAGACTTCAGAGAGAGCATGGCCTGTTGACACCTTGATTTTAAGCTTCTGACCTCCAGAACTGTGAAAGAATACATTTTTGTTGTTTTAAACCATCCGGTTATGGTACTTAGTTATGCCATTGTGGGAAACCGATACATTTGATGAAGATGTTGCCTTCAGGCTGTGGAGTAGTCGGCTAACTGTCCCCCTGTGAGGAGTTAGGTTGGATTCCTGTTCCCTGGAGGATTTGCAGCAGTCTGAGGATGGTACTTCATACCCGTGAGATGGTCCAAAACCTTGTTCCAGCCTTCTATTCCATACAACAAAAACTTCCCCCAGGCAGATTTCTTGGTAAAATTCTTGTATCTAAAGAAACCAGAAAGTGTAGGCCCTTCCTGAAAAGATTTCTCTCTGGTTCCATGGTATAGGCTCACTTCTTCTTCTCCTGTAGGGAAAGAGGTTTTTTTCTGCATCTTCAAATAGAAGTGCCTTGCGTCAGATCCTTTACCTGCTTGATCATTGTACCCTCTGAGGCTGTTAACTGTCCCTTCTTGAAACTTCTGTCTTGGACAGCAGTACCTCTATTTTTCTTTTTTTCCTGTGACTTATTAACCCCCTCCCGCACTATGTGAATACATGTTGATGTTCATTTGGGTTGTGTATTCACCCTTTTCTTAACGCTATTCTCTTGTGTAACCGTCTAGTTTCCTAACTTGAGAGGCCACCTGCCTTGTGCCTCCCACATCTGTGCTTTAACGTAGAGATTCCCCTTGATTCCATGTTCTTGTAGCTAGTACAGTGTTCCCACCAAGAAGCACTTCCTTCTCAGTGTGTCTCAAGATCTTTGCTGATTTTTTTCTTCCTCCTGCTAGAGCCACAGACTCTTTTCTTTTAAAATGAAGAATTCATGCAGAGTTTTTAATTAAAATACAGAAGACAGATACTGAATGATTTTTGAAGGAGAAAAATAAGAACAAATGCTAAAAATACTCACACAAAGAATTATAGTTGGTGGCAATGCAGGAATTACCTAATCAATATTGAGAATGATTGTATACACTCCCTAAAGATTGTCAACACTAATTTTTAATACATTGTGAGCAGATTTTAGGACACAAAATATGCACAGTTGAGGAAATTCTTGGCAGAAGTATAATGTGCTTAATAGCTCCTTCCAAGTTCCTTAGTCTCCTCTCTCCTTTTCAGTTCTTGGGTCTGACAGAGGCCTTTTTTTGGCCACCTTGTTTCATCCTCAGTCAGCCTGAGCCCTTTTGAATTTCCAAAGGGGACGGGAAATCAGTCTTTTTCTGTCCTCCTCTTAGTCCCACAGTACACTCTGCCTTTCTTCTCTGTAATGACACCCTCTTAGCCTTGCTCTTAGTACATTCTAGCAAGTAGATAAACCTAGGACCTCTGGTCTGACCCGCTGGAATCAAGACCTGTGCCTTCAAGCTGCCAACTTGGGTCAGAATTTGAATTTTAAGTATGTCCATGAAATCATAAAGATCAAAAGTCTGCAACCCTTGTAGGGCCACTTAAAAATACTTGAAGTATTTGTGGACACAGAAGTGTGTTGGGGAGTTGAGGGATGGGATAAAAACCTATATGATATATTTCCACATATTGTATAAAATTAAATAACAGTAACATTTCATTGCTAAGGATGTGAAGTCCTGACACTTGAGGCTGTAGAATATACTGACTGCATGGATAATACTGGTTATTTTCCCAGTATAGTAGCACAGGGCTTGTTCCCAAGATACCCAGTAACCATTAGAACCATGCCCCTAAATAGCTCTGAGCTCATTTTTGGCACTCAGGTCTTACTTAATTAGGTGGGTTTTGTCTCATTATTTAGTTAATTTTTTCTTAACAGAACGCCTTAGTTGTTTTCTGCAATTAGAAGAAGGAAGCTCACAAAAGTCATCACATTGCCAAGAGATATGGCCATTAACTCTACCTTACTGTACAAATCCCAGCAGCAGTTTGGAACTTACATAAGCAGCCCAGCTTACATTATTTAGTTGACAGTCTCTAATAACAATGCCAGCAGTGTGGTACACTTTATTCTTCATAGAAGCAAAAGTGATTAGTCTGCTATATAAGCTAATCATCTGAAAAATGTAATTCCCATAACAACATTTGTTATTACCTCCTTGTAAAAGGGCAAATTAAAGATGGGATCTTGACACATCATTTGTACTGCTGCACAAAAGTCAAAACAAGTTCTTCCTTCGCTAGCAGGCCAGGGCCCACACTGTCCTACAAAGCCCTTTCCCTGATGAAGGTGGGCCAGAATGTCGCTTCAGCAAGTTCCTTTCCCCCCACCCCCCAACTAAATGAATTATAGAAATATATTCTGCATAGGATAATTCTTTAGTGGAGGAGTCAGTCTAGAAATATGATTGAGGTTCTCATGAGATATTCAAGAGGATTTAAAAATTTCCATTCAGTAGCAGTTCGCCACTTACTGAGATTACTGGGATCCCTGGATATGAAAGGATGTGTGTGGGTTGGATGCTATGTACAGAGGCAAGAAGACTCTTAAGGAGTTTCTTTCTAACCCTGAACCATTAGTCATAGATGTCTCCAGTTCTCCTTTTCGGTATCTGGCCACCTGCTTGAAGCTAAATGTAATCATGTCTTCTGCTCTAGAGTCTAACCTGTAAGAACTGTTATGGACTGAATGCTGTATTCTCTCATATCACATGTTTAAAATGCTAACCACCAATGTGATGGTGTTAGAAGATGGGATCTTTGAAAATAGTTATGTCATGAGGGTGGGACCTTAATGGATGGGATTAGTGCCCTTCTAATAAGAGACACGTCTTTCTCTCTCTTTTCCCTCTCTTTCTGCTATATGAAGCTACTGTGACAAGTAGGTTGTCTGCAAATGAAGAAGGAAACCCTGTAAGACTGTAGATCTGCCAGTGTCTTTATCTTGGATTTCCAGCATCCAGAAATGTAAGCAATAGGTGTTTGTTGTTGAAAATACTCATGCTATGGTAACCAGTTTTAGTGAACAGGGACCCTTGTGGGGGCTTATGATTCTGGTAGACATGAAATGGGGCCTGAGAACTTTGCATTTCTAATAAATTCCCTGGACCTTAATGCTGTTGCTCTAGGGACATACTTTGAGAACCATTGAACAATGGTTTCTATTACCAGAATAGAATGTTATTGAGAATCAGTTGTGTTTGTTCCTTACCTGTTTATATGCATTGTACCTATGGACTTTTAGTATGAAACTTAATATTATATGAACCTGTGAAAATTAGCTGAAAACAGAGTGGGTTCTATAAAAATGAGATTTAATATTTTAGAATAACTTAATAATGGTATTCACTGAAAGAATGTTTCTGTGTTAGCTTTCTGTAACCATAATACCTACCCGATATGAATCAACATAAAAAGAGGAAGTGCTTATTTTAGCTCACTGCTTTGGAGATTTCAGTTCATGACCGATTGGCCTTGTCGCTTTGGGCCTGTTGTGGCAGTACAGTGTCTTATGATGAGTGTATGGTAGAGAACTGGAGTCAAAGACAGAGGAAAAGGGAGGGATAGGGTTGCACTATTTCCTTTAGGGCAGGCTTCCAATAACCTATTATAAGAACTCCCATTAAGCCTTATTTTGTTTATTTTTTAAAATAGTGGTGGGAATTTAACCCAAGACCTTACACTTTTACCCAAGGTCTTGCTCTGCCACCAAGCTGCACTCCAGCTCCTAGGTCCCATTTCTTAATTGTTTCCAGCATTTTCCAGTAGTGCCAGGGTGAGGACCATTAAAACATGGGCCTTGAGGGAACACTCATGATGCAAACTGTAACAACTACCACGCTCTGTTTGGTGGAGGTTGAGGGAGGCAACTGTTGAACATGAGGGTAAAAACATCTAAAGAAATTTTGCACTCAAGTTGCTTTAAAAGGTTCTTTATTGCTTCACTTTGAATAAATCAAGTTTATAAATTGTAACTGATGTGTGATGACTGTGATTTAGTCAATAAAGACAAAATGAAACTTTAATTGGTAGTTTCAATCTGAAAAAATACCTTTGAAAAATGTGCAAATGAATGCATGCTTAAACATCTTAAATTAAAATAGCATTCTAAATTAAAATAAGATCTTTTGCTTTCTTACTTTTTCAGTTAACTAATTGTCTTAGCCTGACTCAAAGTGCGTAGCCAGTGGAAATGGCTTCTGTGCTATTACTTTAATAGAGGGTGCAATCTAAGCAGGAGGAAGAAGAGGGGGAGCTAACGTGCAGATGCGAACGGGATTGTGCCGACTTGTGCTAGAATTCAAGAGTGATTGATTTCTTTGCCTTATGGGAGCATTTTCCCAAGAGGCTATATAAATGAGTGCTCTTCATGACAGTACTTACAGTTAAATGGGAGAAAAGTTTACTTGTATGCTTCCATCTTTCATGGGGCAAGTAGTATTATTTCCCTTAGCCTCACAGTTGGGCATGCATGAGGGCTAAGGACAGCTTTGTAGGTGCATGGGCACAGCAGTCCCTGCCTTAAAACTTTTAATGACTTTATCTGTGAATCTGTATTTTGTAGGTGAAGTCTGAGAGAAATGGAACATGTACAGGTGTGGGAGGACTTGGAATCTCTGTGCACACGTGATCTTTTCCCCTGTCTTCCTAGAATGGATTCCCAGCAGCTCGCTCCTCTATGCCTAGTGCTGCCACTCTCTGAACCAAGTGTGCTGCTTAGAGATATGCCTGAGGGTGAATTTTCTATTATCAGTGTCTTTTACTTCTGGTTAATACAGCTACAGTCCTATTAATTTTATACCATTGTATTATATTGACCTTTTGATGAACCAGGCCTGAGTTCTTTAATTTTTTTTCTCTTGTAGTGTGAAAGAATCCTTTATGAGGCTATAGAAATGAGCTGAGGAAGATGTGGTAACATAATGGAGAGAGGTGAAGAGAGATCTGAGATACTTGTTCATGCATTTACTCAGGCCTTCTGCTTTCGAGTTGTCCGTCACACAGGGCCTGGCTGGGTGCTTGCCTAAATGCACGCTTCAGTGAACCTGATCCTATTTAGCTTGATGAGCAGTTCCAGCTTCACAGTCTTCTGGTGTCTCAAGGTCAGTTCCAGATGCAGAGTCATTTGGTGTCTCTAGGTACCTTCTAGATCTCAGTGGCGCACCAGGAGCTGTTTTTCTAATGGAACATAGTTCTCTGCCTCAGAAAGAGTTACCTTGCTTCATAACCCTAGAATTTTCTGCTAACTCCCCTATTGAGGCTTTTTGGAGATTTCAAGCCTTGTATTTCCCTACCATAGACACTTCTGTAACCACCAGATCTGCTAAATGGCGGGAGGGAGAGCAGCTTTCTTCTCTGTTTGGACTCCTGCTGTCTGAATGCAATCTCAGGAAGAAAGCTTGAAGGAAGAGTGAGGACACGTAGTGTGCAGTATTCAACTGGCCCCCTCTTGGACTTAGCAGACTTTCCAATCTCGTGGGCTCATTTGCTGTCAGGGAAGTCCATGGGGAAGGGAAAGGAAGAAGAATTTGTATGCCAGTCGCCATCTTGTCTCGGTCAGAGATTCACTCCACAGAGCATTCATTCTCTTACTCTTCCCGAATGTCTTTAGGCAGGTTCTGTGCCTCAGTAGGAAGGTCTTCAGTACCAACAGGGAGGACTTCAGGGATAAATGTGGCTGCTGTAGGTAGGAGGTGTGTGATACAGACTCAAAGGCAGGTGTTGTGACAGCTGGGCCCAGATCAGTGACTGAAATCCTCAGATTTAAGTGACACCAAGCACCCTAAAGCAGCTCATAAGATACAGTTTGACTCACCAACCAACAAGGAACTCCAGATGAGTCAGATCAAGTGGCTTCTGAAGCATTCCTCTGAGATGAAATGTTTTAATAAGAATCATTAACTTGGATTATTATTTATTCTGTCCCAGTGACTTGCAAATCTCATCCACAGCCTTGACCTTTCCTAGCAGCCCCCAAATCACGTGTCCAACTCCTATTCAGTCCTTCCACATGGACATTTAATAGGACATATCAAACTTAACAGGATCACAGTGGAAAACTTAACTCCCCTCCCCCCCCCCCCAGACTTGCTTCTTCTGGTTGCTCAGTTCTAACATTCTGAAACTATACTTGTTCCTCTTTCCCTCCATCTTCTCTCTCTTTACTTAACCTTATTTATTCCAGTAAGACAAACCCTGAGTCTGTTTACTGCTTACAAGTTGAAGCCTGTTTTTCCTTTATTTGTATAATTACAATAACTTCTGATAGTTTGCACTTCTTCTGTACTTGCTGTGTCTAAAATCTCCACTCTTCACATAGCAGCAGAAGTAATTATTTCCAAATGTAAAGTAAATTGTGTCATTAACTTGCTAAAAACTCTGTAAGGGACTCACTTCTGGAATTAGTACAGAATCCAGTGACATATTGGTCTGGCTCTTGTTTACCTGCCTAACTTCACCTTCCGCCAATGCACTCCAGCTGTCCTGGCTTGCGTTCTATCCCAGGTTTTGTGGATTGTACTCCAGTTGTCTCTGCAAACGTTCTTCCCCATGAGCATATGCATCGCTGGCTCTTAGGACTCATAGCTCAGCCTAAATATTGTTTCAGAGCCCACTCAGTCCATGGTAGCCTATCCAGCACTTACCACATCTATTTCTGATTTGACTTTTGCTTTATTGCCTCTCCCTTGCCCCCACTAGGAATTGAGCTCCGTAAGAGCAGAGAACTTGTCATTTTTTTTTTCACCTTTGTGTTTACTGCACTGGGAATAGTACATGCTACTAAGAAGGCAGTCAATAAATATTTGTTATATGAATGTATAGACACTGTACTTAGAAATATTTATACAGGACTTCATAAATACAAAATGTCTGAGAAATATATTTGTCAAATGCTTTTTTTGAAAGTGGCATTCTGTTTTGCCGTGTGACTGGAGAAGAAACAGAGGCTATTTCCAGTGAACTAATGTCCCAGAAAGGTAATGTAGACTTTCCCACAGAGGGTTAGGACTTTGGAGCAGTTGGTTCAGTTAATGGTGGCCATCAGGTGACATTTTACTTGGAGCATGTTCAAGTTGATTCACTTGTGTAGCATAACGCTTCTGGAGAACAATTTTGAAGCTCTACCCTGGGCCAATGAAGTTCTTCCAGTATCTGGAAAGCTCATAACATCATTGTGTCACTGTTGTACTGTTACATGCATTATGCACCAGAAGAAGCCTCATAGAGCTCTCTGGTGTCACTTTTGGGATAGCCCGTGGAAATCGCCTCGTTTGTCCTTCTCATCTTATACATAAATGAAGTAGGTCCTAGTGACAGAAAGAAAGGAATTACCTCAAGGTCACTCTGTTATGTGTAGGCAGGGCTGGGACCAGGATCAAGAACTCCTGAAAAGGAGTCTGAACTTTTGCAATGTATGTACTCTTTCCTTTATCTCACTATCTTTAAAAACCACATCTACACATTCAAACCTCGAAAAGGAAGCCCACTTAGAGATTTGCCTTGAGCCATGCCTCTGTGAGTCCCGGTGGAACCACTGTGGGTCTCTGAATCCTTCAGGGGGTGTGACAGTGAAGATGCTACTTGCTACTCTCCCTTTCTGTCTTTAGAGAGAAATGTAGCTTGGAATACTTCTGATCTGTCGATGAACAGATAATGATCATCATAGGGAGGTGTTGTCTCCTTCTAGGACTCGTTGAGATCTACGTAATGTTCTTACTCCTGCTAGTCAACAATCTTCTGCTTCTTCTTCTTCTTCCTTCTTCTTTCTTCTTTTTTGAGACAGGGTCTTGCCCGGTAGTCCAGGCTGGTCCAGAACTCACTTTGGAGTCCAAGCTGACCTCAAATTCATGACAATCCTCCTGCCTCAGCCTCCCAAGTGCTGGGATTACAGGGCTGCGCTACCACACCCATCTATATGGTGCTGGAGAATTGAACCCAGGGCCTTGCACTTGCTAGGCAAGTGCTTTAAGCACTGGGCTATTCCTCCAGCCCCTAGTCAACAATCTTTGGGTTCACTAGGAATAAATGACTTTGACACGGTTCGCCTCAGTGAATCATCAGATGTGGTTGTTTCCTTCCCTGCGCCCCTTTCCTTGACATGGGTAGGTGTGCAGGGCTTCAGAAAGATTATACTGGTCTCGGATGATTAGAACCGTTTTTCTTTGTATTCCGCAGCTTTGATTAATAGGTGGGGCCATTCTGGATTGACTTTTTTTTTGCCTGACAACAGCGTGATTCTGTATCCCCTTTTTGTTGTGTGCTCACCCTTCACCTCTTTCCCTGTCTTTCTGACTTCGGGGTGGGCCATGGGGTAACGCTTGGGGGCGGGGGGGGGGGCGCGGTTCGCTGTCCATAGGTGTTCTCTGCGTGCAAACTGCAGGAGGAGGATTCCAAGGACTTGGTTGTTGAATGGACTGAACACCTACGGGCAATTTAACAACTTGTTAATTCTTTAAATTTCTAGGTAGAACATGGCCAAGAAGCTCAGGACTAGCGAATTAGGGTGTATTAAGCACGAGTTTTCTAAACCTTGTATGCGATGTGATTCGAGCAGCTTGAAGGCCTTTTGTTACCGGGAGCGGCTTTGAGTGGCTGACAGCCCAGGTCTTTGAGTCCATCTCTCCTGGAGCAAGGGACCGAGCCCGGACAAGCGGCTCCCTCCGGCTGATGACTCAGATTCGGCGCTGTCCTGGCCCCGCTGGGTCCCTGAAGAGGCCGACGCACGTCTCGCTGCCCTGGGCCTACCTTTGCGCCGCCGTCCCCTCCTCGGAAGGTGATCTGAGCGCGCAAAAGCCGCCGCCCAAGGGGACGGCGCCGGCGACAGTAAGCCGAGCCCGCCGGCGGCCGCGCGGACGCCGCCGCTAACCCTGCCTAGGAGAGAGACTAGCGGGCGTCCCTAAGAAGGGCCCGCGGCGGCGCGGCCCACCCAGCTGTGCCCCACCTCCAGACCCCCAGGTGAGCCGCGAACACACCGGCGACCCGCCCCGCCGGCAGCCCGGCTCGCGCAGCCTGCCCGCGAGGACGGGGGCTTGCAGGGCCGCTAGCCCCGGGCCACCTGCGTCCCCGCGTGTTTCCTTTCGTGAAGGAAACGCTGTCACCACTGGTTTCCTTTGCACTTGATTTAAATGGTAGTGAGTTACGGCATTTCCTCTGGGACGGGATGAAAGAAGGTTGTATACATATATACACATATAATGTGTGTGTGTGTGTGTGTGTGTGTGTGTGTGTGTGTGTGTGTGTGTGTGTGTTAAACTAGTGCAGAGTGCTTTGGCTTATTTCAAGTGAGTAAAACTTCAGAAAAGCCTCTTACTAACCAGATTCTTACTTACCCTCCTGGGCTTTGAACTGCCACCGAAGAACGGTGACTGAAAGCCAAGGGCCCGAACAACGGGATGCTGCAATTTGCGGGGATCTGTTTCAGCATTTCTATTTAAATGTATTTCCCTCGAAGAAGAATTTTTAATTGGAGACTTGGCTTTGAGATGCTCAGATAAATCAGATAAGGAGCCAAGCCCAGTTAGTTCGCCTGGTAACCAAGCTTTATCTCGGGGCTTTCTTTCCCCCTTGGTCCTTGCCCCGAAGCGATCTGTAAAGCGAACCTACTCTGATACAGTTTGAAAAGTGCATTTTGTACTTGGCTCTTTCTTTGATCGAATTAATCTGGGCCTTTTTGTAGTTCTAAATGAGGCCTATGGGCTGACAATGTAGCTGTTTAAAGGGGATTTTGGGGAATAATAGCCAATGCAAATAGTGCCATGAGAATGGCAACTTGCTTTTGCACTTTCAATCACATAATAACAGCAAAGAAAGCTTTTAAAATGAATTGAAATTTTGTGGCATGCCATCTGGGATTATTTGGGGGAAACAGTTCTGAATACTGCAGTTGGGCCGAAGAATGGAGGCAAGGATCGCTCTTAAGCTGACATGTTTCAGATGGCAACCTTATGCTAACTGGTGCAAAGCTGGCTAGCATTTCTCCCCCCCCTTATTTTCTTTCTCTCGGATTATCTGCAAAAATTCTCTTTGATTGCTGGTATTTGGGTCTGAAAAACTTTTCTATTGTTGAAGAATTCAATTCAACCCCTGCAGCTGCTGATCCCCTCATTGTCCCCTCGTTATGTGTATGGGTCTCAGATGAATGTAGCCAAGCCTTTTAGTGCCTTAATAGGTGTCTACATAAAGGTCATTTCTTCTGCCGTACTTGTTTTAACAAAAGTTTATACACAAACAACAACCACAGCTAAAACATTCACATTAATCAATTTCCTTCTGATGCAGAGTGCAAAAACTTCCCGAAGCCATGGCCAGGGCATGAAAAATGTTTTCTGTGTATGATGTTGCAAAACAGAAAATTGTTTAAGCAGTTTCATCAAGGGCAAAGCGTAATTGGTTCTGCACAGTTTCCATCTGGGAGCGTCCACGCTGGTGCTAGTGGGTCTCTGCGGCCAGTCCTCGGTGAAAGTTGAGGGCAGAGAGGGGCTCAGAGCAGAAGTTTGCTATGATTTATCTCTTCTGTGGATGTTTACCGTGGCTTAGGAGCTGGACTCTGTGAGCTTAGGGTGAATGTCAGCTGTTGATCGTCTCCGCAGGAAACGATACATAAGTGATACCAGAAACAAGAAAATTGTGTAAAGGTGTACACTCAGGCATCTAGAAAATTATTTCCCTGCAGCATAAGTTCCTATGTTAGATAAAAGATGATCACAGCCTCCCCTTTCCATCTTCACACTGCGCAGAAACCTGCTTTTAGGATGAAATAAAGGATGAAAATGACAGCAACCAATTGTAAAGGTACCAGTTGTGAGGAGAAATACTAGACTGGGAAACAAGCAAGACTTGCTAAGGTGCCTTGGTGCTGCTCACTGGCCCTGGGAGGGGATTGCCCAGCGTGGAGCACTGAGGACGTCATGTGGGAATTACAAAACTCTGGCCACGTGGGGGTGGGAGGGAGGAGGCCCACCCACCCCGCCTCCTTGGGAACAACCCCAAACTGCTGGGCTCAGCTGTCAGCTAATTCGAAGACAGTACTGGATCCATCTCAGGATGATAACTAGTATTTGTTCTTGGTTCTGTATTTGCTCAGTCCTTCAGGAAGTAAAAATAAACATCGTCTATGGGGTCTGTAAGTTATCCTCCTCTGTTGAGTCAGTTTGTTTGCTCATTCATCTTTCAAGTTCAAGGTTAGAGTTGAGAAGTAAATATTCACTCTTAAAATGCCTTGGGGTTTTGTGGAGGCCAAACTATGCTGTGATTTGGCTTCTGTGTGGCTCTGCCTTTTCCTCCTCCCACCCTCTCATCTGAGGGTAGCTTTATTTCTCATGCTTGGTTAGAGTGGGGCTGGAGTGGTCACAGCTCTTCTGTGTGCTGAGAATTGTTCCAGGGGCCACAAACTCTACTATGATGGCTTTCTCAGCCATTTATGTCAGTCCAGTGCTTCTCCAACTTTAATGAACCTGCTGGTTCTGAGCTCACTATGTAGCCTAGGCTGACTTTGAACTCATGGCAGTCCTCCTGCCATAGACACCCCAGTGCTGAGTTTACAGGATTACACAGTCTGTGACACCATGCCTGAATCATGATTATGTGGTGCTGGGGAATCAAACCCAGGGGACCTAGGGATTTTGTTACCATTCAGATTCTGACTCAGCTAATCTGGATGAAGCCTGAAAACAAAACACAAACAAAAACAAAAACAAAAAAAAACAAAAAGAAAATCTCCATTTCTTCCAAGCTTCCTTGCGAGGCTGATGTTGCAGCAGGCTCTAGATCTGACTTACCAAGAGGTAAAGTGCAGTTCTCACTGTTCTGAGACAAGGCATCTACCTATAAAACGATGGGAATAAAAATACCCATTGATTCAGGAGGGAGTTAACTTTTCAACTCCAATAGCTTTTTGGAGATTAGAAAGGTCTTGGGGACCATCCAGTTTTAGAGTCTTACCTAGTATAAGGTTGTCTTATGCTTCATTTGATTCTTCATTTTTAAGATTGTAGCCTTTGATAACTTTTATGTTATTCACTCATTTAGAACAGGTACCATGTATTGATGCCCTCTGTATGTGAGCCTTGTGCTAGGTGCTTGGGTGCAGGGTTGGCAGGCAGAGCTAATTCCTACTGTCAAGTAGTTCATTTTCTTAGAGCCCAGAGCAGTACGTTGAAATGCTTGCTACCCACTGGAGTCACCTGGAAGGTTTTTCCAATAATATAGACCTAGGATGCACTCTGCCTCCCAGAGAATCGAATTTAACTAGTTTGGCCTGGGTCTTAGTCATCAATAATTTGAGGAGATCCTCAGGGGATTCTGGTGCACAGCCAGCATTGAGGACCCATGGCACAGAGAATGAAGTACATGTGGAAGGATGCGGTTGGGGATTGTGGGAAGAGCTGTCTTAAGTACAGAAAATATATGATCATATAAGTGAATGTCTCTTTCTCCAGCAGCCTGTCTTTTCAGAGCCTCATTCTCATTACGATGAGCGAAGAACTGGCAAAATCACCCTGTATGTACAACATACGTGTAGTAACATTATGTCCTTGCTCTAAGTCATAGGATGCATTATCTCCCTGACTTTGCTCTCTTTACTGTTCAACTAAGGTTGCTTTGGTGCAGAAGAGTGGCAGATCTCCTCTGGTTCTAGTTAGGGTGACCAACATCCTAGACAGGATTTTCCCAGCATGTGGGACTTTCAGCACCAAAGTCAGGCAAGTGTTGGGGAAACCTTGTGGAAGCACATGGCAGAGGCTGGAGAGCTGTTCACTGCATTGCAGGCAGAAACCAAGTAAAGTGAGGAGACAGTGTATGTCTGGAGTCTCAGGCAAAGGCCAGAGCTTTCCCAGAAAGAAGCTGTAACAATGTTTCTTCTTTCTTCCTTTACTTAGTTCAAGCTGCCAGTTGGGTCTCTCAGGTCCAGGGTGGGTACCCCTTCCTCACTTCCTGTCCCACAAGGAAGTAACACAAACCTGAAAGCTCTGCCCTGGGCACCCTTCCCATCTCAACAAATTGATGCAATACTTTCAGACCAAGCTCCAAGCATCCTCCCTTTCCAGCCAGGCCCAACAGCACACAGTTCCAAATACATAAGGCTTTTGGGAAACAATCCAGATCACTGGACTGGCATCTAGAATGTATAAAGTATCTTCAGCAGTAAAACCCAAACAATTCAGTTAGAAAATGAGCAAAAGACATGAACAAACACTTCAGTGGTAAGGATACACAAATGACAATCACATGAAAAGACATTTTAGTATCACTGGCTATTAAGCCTATGCAAATTAAAATCTCAATGATATATCCCTGACATCCATCAGAATGACTAAAATGAGGAATAATGATAATGCTGGTGAGGATATAGAGAAAAATGCATTGCTTATGGTACAACCACTCTGAAAAGCCATTTGGTAGTTTGTTGCATTTCACAACAAAGGCTAAAGAAACGAAGTTGCTCCAACTCCATCTTGGGGACTAAGGGAGGTCTGCAGGTATCTGCACAGGTTTACTCCCCAAAGGAGAGAGTGAGTTGACCATCAGCCCTGAGCAGGAGTCTCTTCCCATATCTACTGGGGAAAAAGAAATGTGGACACCATCTTGCAGTCTCCTCGCCTGAGAAGATGTGGAGGGGCCAGGTTTGGCCCTCATTCATCTGATTGCATGGATTTCTTTTTCTGGGACAAGATGTCACCGTCCACACTGCTGTTGACAGGGAACCTAGGAAAAATTGCAAAGTCTGTGTGTTTAGTAAGGCTGGGATCTTATTTGCTTAGGGCAACAGAGAAAAAGTAAATATTATCAATGTCACTAAGAAAGGACTACTACACTCCCTTGACCTTCAAAACGTAGTTTGCCTTGAATTCTCACCAAAAAAAAGAACCTTCAACAACAACAACAAACCCCCCCCCCAAAAAAAAAAAAAAAAAACCAAAAAACAACAAAACAAAAAAAAACCACTGTCCTGGCAACATGGCAGTCTTAATAGTACTTTTAAAGATGGCACAGTTGTGATACAAGTTTATGGTGTGGAAACTGAGACATGTTTAGAATCTTTTATACAAAAAAAATGCGAAATCGGTGTCCATCCTGGTCAGAAGATGAAATTACTTGTGCCCAAAACGTTAGCACTGAAATTCACTTCTTTGGAAACAACAATTTTAACACAACTGCATATAAATTGCATTTACAGAAAACTAATGATTCTGTTTTATCACCCAGACCCCAACCACACAAGGTCATTGTCTATGTTCCAGGAAATGAAGGTGAAGCTCCATTTGTTAGGTTATACCTGGATCTTGACTTTTCCGGACCTCATGCAGCTTTATCCAATAACAGTTTCTTTAAAGATGCTAAGGTTAAGATGCTGTGAAATAAAAAAAAAGTTGCTGCTGTGTTGGTAATAGCTAGCACAGAAGTTGATAAGACGGGAGGTTCCTGCCATGGAGAACTAACACTGCCTTACATTGCAACAATGGAGAAAGTGCTGCCGTGCAATTACCAAAGAGTGGCCCCTTTCATGATGTAGTTTGGAATTCTAGTTCAAATGATTTTTGTGCTATCTATGGTTTTATGCTTGCCAAAGCAACAATTTCCAACTTGAAATGTGATGTGATGTTGGACTTTGGAACTGGTCCTCACAATGCAGCTTACTGTCACCCTCCTGGGCATATATCAGTCCTAGCTGGATTTGTGGGATGTGAAAAACTAGAAGCTTATTTCTAGACAAGTGGTCTCTGATTCTACATGTTTCACTTGATAGCCGATAGTGAGCATGTCTTAATAGCTTGATGTGCTCCCAGATTGCATGCTGGCTCTATTTGGCACAACTATAATGTGCCATCAGTTGCAGAATTATGGTGGGTTTCTTGGCAGCCATTTTTGGAAAAAGCCTATTTCTAGTAAAAAGAGTAACTTACTAAGCAGTTCCCAGTGAAAAAACCCAGTGAGGAGCCTAAAGTCATGATAGTTTACAGGTCCCTCGTTCTAAGAACTAAGCCAACCACCTATTCCCAAACTGCATGAAGAACAACCACCCCAGAATATGAAGCCACAACAAGGAAATGATGAAGCCATTGTCACAAGGAGCCCCTTAAAATAAAAGGAAGCATGAAGCTAAAAAACCTGCAAAGCGGGAAGCAAGAAATGACAAGAATCCAGATGTGGCACCTACTTCTGCTCTAGAGAGCAAGCCATGAAGCACTGTCTCAGGCAACTTCTGATGACCCCCAGGTAGACAAAAATATTAGGGCCGTGAAGAAGAAACAGAAAGCAGTTGAACAACTGAACGAACAAGCATTAGCTGGCAAACAGCTAGGGAAAAAAATGGAGAAAATTCAAAAAGAGACAGCCATTCTTCGCAAGCTGGGATATTTGGACTTGGGTATTCCCAGATTCCCAGAAATGTATGTTGTATACTAGAAATCAGTGCAAACACATCTGTTAAACCTCTTGTTATACATAAAATATCCATAGGCACACATTTAATTTTGGTGTATAATCTTAACTATTTAGCCAAGATTCTGCATATATATTAAATTATTTGATAATCTCTTTTAAATTGACATGTATGTCCTATATCAAGTCAGTATATGATAAAGAAAAGAGCTATCGGAAATTTTCAGTTAGATGTGACAGACTGAGAGAGGTTTTTTAGTAGGGAACAGTATTTGCCATATAAATGAATAAAGATTTTTAATTTTTATTTTTTCCCATTTTATTAATATATATAGATATGCAATACATGTCTACATTGAACTTGAGTATTTTGTATGCATATATATCATGTCATATTACAAACCTTTCCCGTCTCCCTTTTTTCATCCTCCCACCACCTCCTCCTCCTTTCACTCCCCATTTCATTCTATGAAATGACTGTATTGTGGGTTTCTCATATTAGGAAACCATTTGATATTTAACCTTCTGTATCTGACTCACTTCACTGAGAATGATGGTCTCAGGTTGCATCCATTGATCTGCAAGAGCCTCCAAACTATCTGTATAGACAAGTAGTACTCCATTGTGTACATATACCACAATTTTTGTATCCATTGGTCTGTTGATGGGTATTTTGGTGTCTTCTACCTTTAAGTGACGATTAGTTGGGCTGCTATGAACATAGGTATACATATATCTCTTTATATGATGCTTTTACTCTTTTGGAAAGATTCCCAGAAGAGGTATCACTGGATCAAAGGAAGTATTTATTTTTATCCTTCGTAGGAATTTCCATACTTCCCTCCATAGTGGTTGTACCAGTTTATAATCCTACCAGCAGTGTAAAAGGGCTCCTTCTTTTTCCCCAAAGCCCTGCCAGCACTGATGGCCGCTTGAGTTCTTGATATATGACATTCTCTCTGGTGTTAGGTAATATCTTAGTGATGTTCTGATTTGCATTTCTGTAATGACTAAGGATGCTGAACATCTTTTCATGTATTTACTGGCCATTTGAAACTCATCTGAGAATTTTCTATTCATTTCCATTGCCCATTTTTTAGTTGGGCCTTTGAATGTGAGGGGGTCTGCTTTTCTTCAGTCCTTCTGTATTCCAGTTATTAGCCTCCTCTCTGAGTTATAGGTGGTGAAAAAATTTTCCCATTTATCTTTGTTACTTGTTGCTGTAACAGAATACCCGACATACACAGGTTAAGGGAGGAAAGGTTTACTTAGCTCACAGTTTCAGAAGGTCTCACAGAGTCCGACTGTGAGGCAGTCAGCAATGGTGGAGGTACATGGCAGAGAGAGAGAGAGTGGAGAGCTGCTCACCCCATGGCAGACAAGCCAAGTAAGTGTGGAGCGAAGCCGATGAGCTTTCCCAGGCAGGAGCTGCAGCGATGTTTCTTCTTCCTTCCTTTGCTTGGTGCAGAGCTGCCAGCTGCCCCTGCCTCTTCTGCGACAGGGTGGGTGCCCTTCCCTCATTTCCTGGTCCACAAGTCAGTAACAAAATACCTGAAAGCTCTGCTCTGCCCACCCCCTAGGTGCAGCAGATTGATACAGTCCTCCAGGTTAAATCCCAAACATCTCCCCCTTCAGCCAAGCTCTGCTTCGCAGTAAGGCACAGTTCCAAATACGTGAGGTTTTTCAGGGACACTCAACACCCAAAGCAGAGAATAGAGTCCTGGTCGGCACTGGGAAAGACCTAAGCCCAGTGGTCCCACATACTCCCTTTTTTGTTTTAAGTAGGCAAACAGGCATAAAGCTACAAAACACATATAAATGAAAGCCAGATTAATTTGTCCAAAGGCTTAGACACACACTGTTGGTGGATATTAAGCATGGACCAAACTTACCTGGGACCATTGGGGTCATGTTTTTATGTGTGTAAGGTACTCATAGAGAATCGAGTTCTCACTTTTTGTTGATATCCTCAGGGATGCATCAAACGTCAGCAGGATGGAGATTAGGGTAAGCTTGTGGATGGCTGTGGTGGTGGATGTGCTTTTGAGTTCAGTGAGTGACTATGGTGGTCTATAGAGGGCTTCTAGATCTCTGACGGGAAACCGATCTTTGAAACATGATGACTATGGCTTCTGCTTCAAGAGTCCTTTGAAAAGATTATGAAGAGCTTTTATGATACGGAGAAGGAAGAAGTTAAATCTAACTCCAACAGCTGCAGTGATCCAGATGTGTACGTTAAGTTCTGTAAACCATTTTTGGGATCAAGCCAGTTGGTCACCTCTTTGAGAGTTTCATCCTGAGCTGCTTTTTGGAGTTGAGACATTTGATTTTGCTGTCTGGTCCTTGGATCCATGATATCTTTTTCATTTTTTGGAGACAGGGTCTCACTCTGTAGTCCAGGTTGGTCATGAACTCCCTATGTAGCCCCGGCTGGCCTTGCACTCATGGCAATCTTTCCACTGTAGCCTCCCAAGTACTGGCATTACAGGTATGCACTACCACACACAATATCTTTTCCTAAATTAGAATGAAAAGCTTCATGAAGAAACCTGTGTACTTAATCCTAGCAAGTGGAGCTGTTAAAAGGACTGGGTGTTGTGCATACAGAAAGAGATTTGGCTATGAGTCCAAAGAACTTGTCAAATCATAGGTGACTTGTTCCCTTGTCAGGCATGGGTGCTCAAGAGGTTATAGCAAAAGCATGGGGGTGAGAAGTACAGATCATAATATTATCAAAGATACCTTTTGTAATCTAATAAAAGCCCTTACTTACTTTACTAATATCTATTATACATCTTCCTTTTCAGATTATTCTAGAAAAAAAGGGGAGTGCTGTGTTCCAAAGAGTGTGTTTGAGTGGGGATAAGTGAACACTGTTTTTAATGCATAGCAAAGGTCCTGTGAGCCTTCCATTCCAAGTAGGGGATGACTTAGAATAATTATAAGGAAGGCTTGATCCCAGGAAAACTTAAACCAAGGACTTGGAACCCCGTAGGACCCCATTTTTAAAGAGATTGTTGTTTTACAGTGGGTGTTTGACAGATAACCCAGTGAGATGAGGATCATCTCCTAACGGGAGCCAAGGATGTACTTAGTTTTGGGTAATGAAACGTGTGTCTGATATGAAGTGTCACTTACTTCAGAAGGAATGTTATATATGAAGAGAAAGTATGAAAGGAACAAATCTACCAGTGACCTCTTAGGACTTATAGTTATGTGAACAAGCATTGCAAGGAAAGAGTTTTTAGGAGTTTTTGAAGTTGTGGTAGTTTCCCAGGTGCTTTTGGCTTGGGCAGTGAGCCGCCTCAGTCCAGGTGATGTCCTTGTTTTAGCTGGAATCCAAAGAGAACCTGTGGGAGAGAGAACACAAACATATCTTCTTCCCCATATTAGTACTTTAGTGGACCCCTGTAATATCCTGGGTGGCAACATAACACCAAAGGCTTGGATCTGTCTTCAGTGGGAGTGAAGTGACATTCTATTGCAGTTAAAATTTGTGAGCTGTAATTAAAAAATTTTAAGATGGCTAATGCCTTATATAATTGTTCTATGAAGGAAGGCTGTCTTCTATATTTCAGGGCTGTATTTCACCATCTCCTTCAGGGAGTGAACCCGTGCAGACCTTTCTTATCCCCAACATGGACTTTGAAAAATTTTGTCTTTGGCCTTCGTTGTGAACAGTGACAGCAGTTTCTTTAAAAACTAAATATGCAACGTCACACATATACTCCAGCAGTTGCATTCATGGCCATTTATCCTGGAGAAATTAAAACATATTTCTATAAAATTTGTTCATAAATGTTCACAACAGATTTATTTGTAAAAGAAATATTTATTATCAGTAAATGGTTAATCAAGGATTATATTTAAGAAGATAAAACCTTTCAAAAATGCAGTTTGCACCTCCCAAAAGGGATCCTCAGAGGTGCAAGTGTTGGGGTCCACCGTTCCAGGGCTCACTAGGTCATCTGCATTTATTTTTATGTGCTACATTCAGGGAGAAATCAACCCATGTGGAGGTCTGGGTAAGAACCTATATTCTCACAGAAAGGGCACATGAAAATCCTTATTGCATAGAGACTAATCAGATGGGAACTAATAAAAATGCAGAAAGCACACCTGATAGTAAGTAAGCATGCATCAAAGATTTATTATTAATGCATAAAATAATACTTGGCAAGTATCGCTGGTAGAAGTTCAACTTGTTATTCTTCTATGTCTGGATCTCTACCATATAGTGATAACTAATTCTCTATCCTGAAGAAATAATAACTAACCCCTATATACTTCCTATGTGCTAGACTCCAGTCTGTGAGTTGAATATATGTTAATTCACGTAATTCTACTTATAACACTAGGGGGCAAGTATAATTTCTATTCTCCTATTATTGACAAGAAAACTGAGACACAGAGAAGCTAAATTGCTCAAAGTCAGAGAGCTTAGCATAATCCAGGTCATTTGACTCTGAGATCTGCTCCCTTTTGCCAAATCATGTAAATATTTAGTTTTTATAATTGGTCACCTTTCTGATTGCCAAATATTTTTACTTTGATAGGGCCCAAATTGCCTGGAATTTGTTTTCTCTTTTCTGAGTCAACATATCCATTATGTATAATATCACAAAGCCTGTGAGCCACCATGTAATGTTCCAGTTTGACAAAAATGGTGAAGTCACAGTAGGATGCGTTAATTGCAGAGGCTTGCAGATGGCAAAACAAGATTAAGATGGAGTAATGTTATCCTAAATGTCATTGTGTATCTCCCCTTCTGATGAGACCTGTGTAATTTGCTGATCCTATGGAGTAATTTGTTAAATTGTATCATTTTCACTTAATCGAGATTGTGATTCAACAGATTGTGTCATTTGTTTATATCTGCTGGTCGTTTCTTTCCCACGGGTGCCTTTGAAGAGAAAGGACAAGCGTGCTGTAGAATCTCTAATAAATTTTAGAAGATTTGTCTGAAGTGCATATCTGCTCTCCTGCTTTCTCACTATAGTTAGGCTGGCCTATAAACACTAGGCTATTTTTTATTTTATGGTGTGTTCATGGACTTGCAGTGATTTGAATGGCCCTTGGTTTAATCACAGCTGTTTCATATGGCATGTATTCATTGAAAAACAAGTGAACCCTTGTTATATTACAAGTAGGTCTAAAGGAGTTTTCTTGTAGGAGTTTATTGTCGTTGTTGGCATTACTGTATTATTATTATTATTATTATTATTATTATTATTATTATTACAGAAGCTCTAGTCTTACTTTGTTTCTAAACTATTTTTCTGAGAAAATTGGTGACTGCCCCGAAGATAAGTGATAGGATTTTTCTCCTTTCTTCAGTTGCCACTTAGACTCTGTGGGGATCTAATGGTTGGTTATTAACTTCTAGATAAATTAGTGCTTGAAGAAAGGAAGGTACTTTGAGAGCTAGAAGTCAGTCTGTCAAAACAGACAGTAAAGGTGTCCCTGGTGACTTTGTCATTTTGCAATGTTGACAATAATATTTGCTTGGTGACTTAAGAAATGGAATCTTAAGCACACGGCCATCAGAATTAGCTAAGAAAAAACCCTGAGCCATCATCAGAGGATCTTGCCTCTGACTCAAAACATAAGGGCACTGAGGACAGCACTGTCACGGTGGCTTGCCCCAGACTCACAAGTGCATGTCCAACAGTTTGTGACTCACCAAGGCAACCTTAAGTATGATAAAGCCATGGCCCAGAATCTAGGCATGTGTGGGAAGTACTTGTGTATTCGGGAACAATTGAACCACCAATTAAATCTTACTGGACAGCATGTTTCATGTTAGAAACTAGGTAATGGTTAGAAGGTGGAAAACAAGAATTTAAACACACATACTTATCACAGAAGGGTTGTGCAGAATGATCAGAAGACTTCTTCAGTGTCTTGTTTTTTTAAGCTCTGTGTCACGTCAACTTGAGCTAGTATTCTGTATTACTATTTTTATGATGTATACCACCAAAATTATAATTTGTGTTTGATAAATCAGAAAAATATTAGGATCTGAGGGGTCTTTTGATTGATAATAATAGCTGCAATTATACTGTGCTTACACCCTCCATGTGTTATATAGATTGTTTCATTCTCTGTGGTCTGTGAGGAGTGGATATAATTATCCCCACCCTTTTACAGTGGGAATGAATGAGACCCAGCAAGGGGTTATATAACATGATGAAAGTGTCCCACCTGGAAGATCGGTGATTAACATAGCAGCTCTGCTGATTCCAGTGTGTAAGCTTAATGTTTAGATTATGACTCTTATGGGAGAATACCTTAGAAAACCGAGGTCAGGAGAACCTAATTTACCTAAAGTAATTTAGACGCACTGCTGCTTTTCTGAATCAAAGAGGGAAAAATAGGGAAAGCCAGAGTGAAAAGCCAGGATGGGATGGGACTTCTGGGATGGGACTCTGGCCCCTTCTGGTTTTAAGATCCACTCCTTTCTCTTATCTCTGGAAATTTCTCACTCGCCAGAGTATGAAGTGTTCTTAGGACTAAGCGTTCACACAGCTTAGAAGTCCTGCTGAGATATACTTTATATAGCCAGAATATTCACCCTTTAAAGTATACAATTTAGTTGTTTGTCATGTATTGATAGAATTGCATAGCCGTCACCACTTTCTACTTCCAAAATACTTTGATCAATCTACAAAGAATCCCATATCCATTGGCAGTCAATCTGCTCCATGTTCTCCAAAAACCACCGATCTGCTTTCTGGCTGGCTGGATTTACCTATCTGGACATTTCATATAAGTGGAATTATACAGCATATGTCTGATTTCTTTCACATAGCATGTATTTATTTTATATTGTAGCATGAGTCAGTGGATTTTTAAATCTGAGTAAGAGTCCATTGTATGGATTTACCAAATTTTGTTTACATACTTATTAACCAATTAAGATATAGGTCATTTCCATTTTTTTGGCTATTGTAAATAATTTGCTTGACTTTCTTGTTGGTTATAGCCATCCTAATTGGTATGTTAAAATGGTTTTCATTTGCATTTCTTTAACAGCTTGTGGCGGTGAGCATCCTTGCAGGTTTTATCATTCCTTTGCACATCATTTTTGGAGAAATGTTCCACTGTTAATAGAGTTCAGTTGTAAGAGCACTTTATATGTTCTGGACATTAGCCCCTTACCAGATATATGATTTACAAATGTTCTTCTCATTCTGTGTATTGTCTTTTTACATCCTTGATGATGTGCTTTTTTCCCCATTTTATTGATACGCATATGTGCAAAATTTAAGTTTTACAATGGAGTTGAGCATTTTGTGCACATACGTATCTTGTCAAGGTGACAAGGGCTTTTCCACTCTCCTTTTGTCCCTCCCCCACCCTTCCCCTACCTCCCTCCCCCCCTCCCACCGTTTCACTTTGTTTTTCATTTTAAGTTCCATGAGATAGTTGTGATCTGGGTTTCTCATATCAGAGAGACCATTCGATGTTTCACCTTCTGCTTCTGACTCACTTCACTAAGCATGATGTTCTCAAGTTTCTTCCATTTGCCTGCAAAAGCCTCCACACTGTTGGACTTTATAGATGCATAGTATTCCATTGTGTATAAATACCACAGTTTGTGTATCTATTGGTCTGTTGATGGGTATTTTGGTGACTTCCATATTTTAGCTATTGTTAGTTGTGCAGCTATGAACATGGGTATACATGTATCTCTGTTGTGTGTTGTTTTGGCCTCTTTTGGATATAATCCCAGGAGGTGTGTCACTGGATCAAAGGGGATATCTATTTCTAGTCTTTTGAGAGATCTCCAAACTGCTTTCCAGAGTGGTTGTATGAATTTACATTCCCACCAGCAGTGCAGAAGAGTTCCTTTTTCCCGCAGCCTCGCCAGCACTGACTGCTATTTGACTTGCTGATATAGGCCATTCTGTCTGGGGTGAGATGGTATCTTAGCATTGTTTTGATCTGCATCTCTCCTATGGCTAGAGATGTTGAACATTTTTTCATGTATCTGTTGGCCCTTTGTACTTCTTCCTGAGTGAACTGCTACTTCATTTCATTTGCCCACTTTTCAATAGGATCCTTTATTTTGGTTGACTTACTTTTCTTCAGCTCCCTGTATATTCTAGTTATGAGTTTCTTATCTGAGTTGTTGGTGGTGAATATTTTTTTCCCAGTCTGTTGGTTCTCTTTTTACAATATTGATATTTTCTTTTGCTGTGCAGAAGCTTTTTAATTTGACTAGATCCCATTTGTTGATAATGGGGATAATTTCTTTTGCTCTTGGTGTCTTGTCAAGAAAGTCTTTGCCTGCCCCTATGTCTTTTAGAAATTTGCCTAATTTGTCTTCTAGATTGATGATGTTCTTTAAAGTACAAAGTTTTTGATATTGATGTCCAATTTATCTGAACTATTTTTTTCCTTTGGTAATGTGTGCTTTCTGTGTCACATCTAAGAAAGAAAATATGGCCGAATCCAAGGCCACAAATATTTATTATGTCTTTTCCTAAGGGTTTTATAGTTTAAGGTCTTAGATTAGGAATCCAGTTTGAGTTAATTTTTGTATACTTTTTTCTATGAAAATTTAAGGACATTAATAAAGTTGGGTGATAGTTTGATTAATAAATTGAAATACATAAAATGATATATTGTCCAGTGCTTATATCTTTTATAATTTGATTGTGAAAAATAATGAGATTTTGGCTCCAAATTTTAAGATTGTTCTTATCCTTGTCTTTTCTAATTTTAATTATCCTAATGGTAATAAGGATGAATATTCTATCATTCTTTAATTCACATCTATCAACTTATTATAACAAGAATAGGAAATAATTTTATTAAGGGATCTTTGCTAACCCACAGGAAAAGCCTTTTAAAAGTACAGGAATAAAATGCAAATTTAATTATAATTTTAAAGAGGGTAATATTATTTTTTAAAAAGTTCACCGATCTAGAGTTTTTGCTTTAGGAATAGGCACCAGGAACCTCTAGTTACGTATGCTTTAGTTTTATACATTGTACAGCTGCTGACAAAAAGAAAAAGAAAGGATTGGAAGGGAACTGTGAGGTAAAATAAAGACTGGAAAGAGATGGATATGAGGAAGACCACGCCTGTGTGTTCCTGTGGCCCGACAGTTCACATGGCTGCCAAGGAATTATCTACACAGTGGACAGAAAAGAAAGCTCATGAAGTTAGATACATTCTGGGAGATTGTGAGTCATTTTGAATGAGGGCTCCCTTTGTGCAATAAAAGCATTATTGAAGAGACCTTATTTTGGGCCTATCACCATGAGTAGGATGACTTTAAATCATTAGCCGGATTCAGCCCCACACCCTGCTTTTGTCCCAGAAAGTTCTCTCCTGCAATACAACACCATCACAGAGAGGACAGAATTTCTTCCAGTGAGTTTTTAGACATTGTTGCTCAATATAATATTCTGCCTGTTTTTATATTTCATGCAGCCTTTGCATATCAGGCACTTATCAGGGTATTGTGGTTTGGATTTGCGTTATCCACCAAAGTCTCATATACATGGATCGTACGGATTTTTTCTGTGGAACCATGTGCTGTGAGGAGATGGGACCTCATCTGGAGGGGTGGATTATGAGTGTGTGGTGGAAGATAGGCGTGTGTCAGATTATAGATTGCAGGCATATGCTGGGGCTTAAACCTGGAAGGGATGGAACATTGAAGCTGGACCCAAAAGGGGAGGATCACTGGACAGGACTTGGAAAGGTAGAGGCTACTTCTTGTCTTTCCTCTGGGACTTGACTTGGCTACCTGCCTGTGATGCCATGGGGAGCTGCCTCCACTCCACCTCTGCCATGTGCTTCCGCTGCTGCCAGCGGCTGTGCATGCACTCTGACCTTCTGAAACTGTGAGTAATAGGAAACTTTTTCTCCCCTACTTTCTGTATGTTGGGCGTTTAGTCACAGCAGCAAAAAAAGTAATTTCGACACAGGGTCATATGTAAATAATTCTTTTGTACTTTCAAGGGACTTATGGCCATAATGTGGGAAATGGGTAAAAGAACCGGTATTAAGCACATATTACAATATTACCACTACCAGCGCTCAGTTGGATTGTAAACTCATTGAAGTCAGTTGTGCGGAACTGACGTGGGCTGTAGGCTCGGCAGCTTGACTAAGGGGCTTGAAATGACTAAAACAAAATGTTGATAAATGTCCACCAAGGCGAGACTCTATCAGTGTATGACAAGTTTTTAATTTAAGAACATTATATTCTTTTGTATCAAGTCCTCCGATAATATTAATTTTCAAGAACATTAAATTCTGTCTGGTGTACTGAAGCTGGTAATTATAATGCATAAAAATAGCTGAATAACCAGGGTAGTGCCAATTACTCTGTCACTCATGAGTAATCAATTATTTTTGTGCAGAACGATATAGATGATGCCTGCGCATGAAGTAATAATGTACAGCACATAAATGAGAAATAATTTTCTCAAAGCAGGGCGATGCACGCCTGAAAGCTTTAACAAATTGACTAGATGTCTCTTTGAGGAAGGCTAGCGTGAAATGGCTTGGAGAGATTTTGGTCCTGGGAAGGCTGAAATGGTTTGGAGAGATTTTGGTCCTGGGAAGGCCTGTGTGTCGGCATTTCCAGAGTGGTGGATGCACAGCTTCTTTTTTTTTTTTTTAAGATGACCTGTGACAATTGGGTAGACCAGATGTCAGACAGCGATGTGTAGACTGCGATTGGTAAAGCATCTGGTGGGTGAATTACAGTGCTAGTAATAGGGTTTTTTTTTTTTTTAAATCAGAAGTAGGATTTCTCTGTAACTTCCCAGAAGCCACCTTGTGAGAACAGAGTATTCTTTGAGGCTGACCTCTCTAGTGCCTCATCTGTGTTCTGGGGTACTCACTAAACCCCTTGTCTTCCCAGCCTTTCAGATGTCTTGAGTACAGTGCTGATGGGCTGTTGCAAGAAAGGAAGTTCAGGATGAAGCTGATGAAATGCAGAACTAGCAAGAAGACCTTTATAAAATTGTTGCTAAAATTAAATGAGATGTTTGTAGAGCATTTACTATGTGCTGGGTACAGATGTAATAAATATTGCATCATTATTATTCATTGTTGTTAATGATAGCTGTACATTAGATTTATTTGACTATTTTATGTTCAGACAATCTGTTTCCCATACAAGAAAAGTAATAATTGAATGATAGCTTTGACACAAAGGAAGGCATGGCAAGGGAATTCCTTCACCACAAAGGAAATAATAGACGAATATATGTCTTTGTAAATCCTGTGTTTCGTTTTAGGCTCATGTACAGTTTTGCTAAAATCTCTCAAATTGAAGTATATTTAAAGGAAGATTGGATTCAGAGGTACCCAGAGGTGTTAAGTAGAGAATTATGCAAAGGAAAATGTTGACTTTGTGGATGACGTTTATTGGGTGTTCATGAAGAGCTCCATAAAAGAATGAGCTGTGATTCTTCCTTAAGGAAATGTGGAATATAGAGAGAGATGGAAAGAGCACATGCCAGACACAGTGGATTTGCTACAAATGCAAGTACCAGTCTGCCAAGAATGTTCAGGGAACAGGGTAACCACCTGTTAAAATTTAATCAGTCTTTGATGAAGTTGGGAAAAATTTCTTAGAAACTGTATTATAACAACTTCAAAGAGAGGAAGACCTTGGTAAGAAGAAAGGGGAAAAGGTGAAATTTGGGGGGAATCACCACCAAAGTATGCTCCAGTCAACATCATATGAGTGTATGTGTGTGTGTTTTGTAAGAGATAGGGAGATGCGGGAACTGGAGGAATAGCACAGTGGTTAAAGCACTTGCCTAGCAAGCACAAGGCCCTGGGTTCAATTCCCCATCACCACAAAAGCTAGGTGTGGTGGCATACCTCTGTAATCCTAGCACTTCAGAGGCCGAAGCAGGATGATTGCCTTGAGTTTGAGACTCGCCTGGGCTACATAGAGTGAGTTTAGGACCAGCCTGGACTACAGAGTGAGACCTGATCTCAAGGAAAAAAAAGACGTAGAGAGGAAAGTATAAGGTAATAAAATCTAAAGGTGGTGGGAGGAGCACAAGGAAGGGAGTAGCCAGGAAGAAAATATCCTGCTTATTTTTGTTGTATATACAAGGCAATCTGAACCAGGCTTGCCTTAATGGAATTAGCAAGTAGCACACAGATAAGACCACAGGCATAGAGATCAGCTTGGAGCCACTTGCCACAGTCTTGGGGAGTGACTGTGGCCTGATCTATGTGGTGTCAGATGGTGTTTTCAACACAACTGGTAAGACCAGGCTTCTCAGTGGCTTGACATGATAAAAGATTTTTTTTTTTCCTATGTTGTTTCACAACCCAGTATGGGTGTTACTGGTAGACAGTCTTCCAAGTGCTCATTCACTGGTCCAGGCTTCTTCCCTAATAATTTATGGGTCCCTGGTCCTCTAAGACTCAAGAGTCCCCTCCCCTCTATTCAGCCGGTGGATGAAGAAAGGGCCCAAGGAAGACCCACATGCTTCCTTAGTCCAAAATAATACAGGTAGCATTAGCTTGCATTCCGTGAACAATTGCTATTAATATGCCTTCTTTTTTACCCTTGTTTCTGGGGACGTGGAAATTAGTCCTGGCTAGATGGTTCTACCTTTCAGGAGAGAAGTGCAGCATTGGGCGGTCATGCGGTGCTTTCTCGAAGTTGGGTTGGTGAGATAGGAATGAAATAAAGAGTAACTTAGGAGGCAAAACCAACAGGCAAATAATTAAGCTCCTGTGACTGGTATCTGAGGGACAGATAAGAATTGTAAATGACTACTGGGTTTCTTGCTTGGACAACAAAGTCATGGTCTTTCCAGGTACAGAGATAAGAAAGAAGCGAGAAGGCAGATATAGAACAGAAAGGGAAGAAGAGAAATTTGGTAGGTAAGGAGATCTGGAGAGGGGAGGGGGCAGAAGGGGAGAGGCCAAGGGGTAGTAAAAATGATAAAGATGTGAGATATATGCATACCAGTTCCACAGCTTGAATGTAATTATGTATTGTAAACACTAGTGAAAATAATAATTATGAGGAAAAAGAAATGTGATTTTGAGTATGTGGATTGTCACATACGTGGGGCATACCAAAGTGAGGATGACCAATAACTGGGTTATGTGATCTGAAAGCTAGGTGAGAGGACTGGGCTCAAGATAAGGATTTGGGAGTCATCGATGCACAGGTGGTGACTGGTGCCACCAAAGAGAATGAATGTTTTGCTCTCTTTGTCTAAGTGAGAGGCAGTGGCATGGGAATCAGGATTCTTGCTGTAGGAGAGTTGTGGGCAAAAAAAGGATAGGGGAGCTAGCCACACTGGCAGTAAACAGGTTGAGAATTACATTATGTTTGATGGCAACAGAATTATTAAAGGATGATGATTCAGCAGGCAGGGAGAGAATTCTTCAGTTTTTAGAATGCTCAAAGCTGTAATTATCAATAGGGTGTACAATCACTGCAGCAAAGAAGGGATTTAAAGGTATTTCCTCTTATTCTGAGTATTTGAAACAGTAGTAGATACTAGGAAAGAGGAAGGAAAGTCAAGTTGAAGGTTTTGATTTATGAGTCGGTTGTCTTATAGGGGGGTTAATCTGGACGCTTAGCTGCTGAGTTAAAGATTTAGGAAGGATTGGGCAGGAAGTTTTATGCGCCCTCACTGTGGGCAGAGGAAGAAGCATAGAATCACAGAGAAGAGAAAAACATTCAGGGGAGAATGGGGTCAAGAAAGGAGAATAGAGGAAGTGGGGAGGAATGTCAGCAGTGTGAATGGCAACAGGCAGGCGATGTGTGGTAAACACATTCCTGTGATCTTCCTTAGAATTTACATTTCTAACATTTTATCAGTAAAATGATGGCCTGGCTTGTGCCTGGATTAATGGAGATGTTGCATATTTGATTTTGGTCTAGAAAAAAAGGAAGGTGGTCTAAGTCTTGTTTCATAAGAGCTACAGGTTAACAGGGGCAACTATCAGCATGAGTTTGCGATTTATTCAAAATGAAGGACGTAACTTCTTCAGTGGTAACAGACTTGATTTAGAATGAAATGTTCTTCGGCCGCTGAGAAAAGAGGGGCCAGATCAGACTATGAGGATTCAGCACACTTGTAACCAACAGATGTCAGTGTTGTGATACAATACACCAGGGTTTGAAGTCTCCTCTCATGCCACACTCTAGACTTTGATTTAAGCTAACTTTCCTCCTTACAAAATGACAATACAAGAGCATTATAACGAATGCTTTTGCATATACAGAAAACAGCTTGTACACCCTGGAAGTTTCATGTGATCGTGAGAATGGAGGAGAGTTGATGTGACTTGGTTGCATCATTTGCAACCAACTACAGAATGATAGCACTTGCGCGATGCTGTCTAATAGTGAAAGTCTGAAAGTGGACCAGGGTGGAGGGGAGAGAGTATTCTCAATGGTAGGGAATAAATTGGCTAAATGTTAGCGCAGATTTTTTTTTTTTGACACAATCCCTGGCTTTTAGTGCTCTATTTATTTTGCCATCAGGCTCCATTGTATCCTTTTGAGGTTTACGTTGATTTAAGAGATGCCGCCGCTGTATGGAACGCTCCATCCTTCTAGCTCAGACCCAGAAGTTACAGAGATGTGGGCCCCATTGTTCTGGGGGTTTGGACAGTCCTAAGGGGACTAGGAGTGGGACAAGGATTCCTTCTTGTTCCTCAGAGACCTGATACTGCAACCAGCATCACGTGTTGTATGCTGCCCCACACAACTCCCAGATCATCACCCAAAGTGGCAGCTTGGGTAGTGAACATTGAGAATGTGTAAGTTTGCAAACTGAATTCTGTTTTGCTGACTCTAATTTCCTTTTGGCTTTGTTCGTGTGTACCTGAGAGATTTGCTAATAGTGTAAGAAACCGACAGGTGAGAACACAGGTGAGGGGAGGGGAAGGTTAAAGGCCGAGAAGCCATACCTGTGAGCAGCTGCAGCCAGGGATGGGGTATGTAGCTCAGCAGCTGAGCACATGTCTAATTTGCAATTGGTAGTAAATGCACTGTGCATTTTTATTCAGTTTTAGTTGACGAAAATTGTATATACATACATATACATACATACATACATACATGGACAACACGATATTTTGAAATGCGTTAACATTTTGGGATAGCTGCATCATACTAATTAACACTCACATAATCTCATGTACTCAATCATTTTTTTAATGGTGAGAACACTTAAAGTCTACTCTTAGTGATTTCCAAGTGTACAGTATCTTGTCATTAACTTGTCTACATGTTATACAACAGAGTTCTTGGATTTATTCCTTCTGTCTAGCTGAAATTTTGTATCCTTTGATTGACATCTCCTCAGTTGTCCCTTCCCAACAGGGCCTTCTCAGTGAGCTACATCCCCAGCCCTTTTTAGTTTTTATTTTGAGACAGGGTCTTACTAAGGTTAAATTGTCCAAGCTGATCTTGCCTCAGCCTCCCAGAGTGCTGGGATTATAGGACTGTGCCACCTGAGTTCCCAGCAGGTTTGTCTTTTTAAGATTCTACATACACATGAGATCTTGAAATATGTGTCTTTCTGTGCCTGATTTATTTCTCTTAATATAATATGTTCTACATTAATCCATGTTGTTACAGGTGACACAATTTTCTTCCTTTTGATTGACATTCTATTGAGATAATTATAGTTTCATATACAATTGTAAGACGTAATTCAGAAATCTCATGAAACCATTACTAAGTTTTTCCCATTGAGTGTCCTGTAAAACTATAGTACAGTGTCATGACAAGATACTGATGTTGATAAAATTGTATAGATTTCCCCAGTTTTATAATATTTGTGTATGTATATGTGCTTATGGTTTTAGTACAGTTTTATCATAGGTTTATATAACACTACTACAGTCAAGATCTTGAACAATGCTTTTCCTGTGAAGTGCCTCTGTGTTTGTTGCCCTTTATAACCACACTTCCCTGCCTCCTGCCACACTCTTTGTCCCCAGTCTGTTCTCCCTTTGTATACTGGTTTAATTTCAGGAACGACAAACAAAATTACCCCGTTTGTAATCTTTTGGGAATTTTCCCTACCAGCCTGCTTCCTCTGACCCTTACCCACCTTGTTGCATGGGGCTATTCATTCCCTTTCACTGTTGAGTAGTAATCCATGGTGAAATATGTACCTCTGCGTAACCCACCCATGGAAGGACATTTGGCTGTTTCCAGTGTTTGATTATTGCGAGCAAGGCCGCTGTGACTATCGTGTGAAGGTTTTTGTGTGAGCACACATTTTTCATTTGTCTGGGAGAGATGCCCAAGTGTGCAATTACTGTGTCATATAGCAGTTGTATATTTGGTTTCATGAGAAACTGCCTGTATTTTTCTGTTGGTGCTTCACACTTAATGGCTTAAACAACACAAATTTATTCTCTTGTAGCGGTGGAGGTCGGAAATCTGAAATAAGTCTTACAGGGTTGGCAGTGGCTGCTTCCTTTGGAGACTCCATGGGGGAGTCTGTTTCTTACCCTCTCTGTCTTCTAGAGACTGCTCCTGGCCCTTCCCTCTCTGTGTAAAGCCATCCCCTCTTCCCTCTGCCTCCTGCCTTCTCCTTAGAAGGATTCTTTGTTACTGTATGCACCCACCTAGGTAATACCCGATGATAATCATCTCATCTCAAAAATTTGAACTTATTACACCTGGACAGAATCTCTTTTTCATTCCACAAGAAAGTAGGATTTTCAAAGACTCCAGAGATTAGAACATAGGCATCTTTCGGGGGCCGTGAGTCAGTCTATCACACTACCAAACTACTCTCTGGAGCGACTGTGCCATGTTAATTCCCTCCTCGGTACACCAATGATCCGGGTTTTTTCTGTCTTTGTCAGCATTTGAGTTTACTCCCCCCTCCCTTTCAGTTCTAGTTTGACTGATTAGGTACGTAGCAGGGTCTCATTGTGATTGGTCTTGATTTGCGTTTCCCAGAAGGCCGATCTTTCAGGTGCTTATCTAACCACTGTGGATCTTCTCATTGAAATATCTGGCCATGCCTTTTGCTCTTTTTCTAGTGAATTGTTTTTCTATTGAACTTAGAGAATTCTTTACATTTTTTAAGATACTAATCTTTTGCCAGACATATAGTTTGCAGATAGTCTCTCTCAGTCTGCAGCTTTCTTTCATTTTCTTCATGTGGTCATTTGCAACAGCAGATGTCCCTGCATTTAATGAGGCCCACTGTGTCAGGTTTCTCTTTGATGGGCCAGGCTTTCCAAGTCGGCCTGAGAACTTCTTGCCCATCTCTAGGCTCAAAGTTTTTCTCTTTTTTTTTTTTTCTAAGAGTTTTAATAGTTTGATATTTATGATCTATTTTGAGTTAGTTTTTGTAAAAGGAATACGTACTTTAAAAAAACTTTTATTTTGGGAGGTGGAGGTGAAGATCAGGGGTTATAGCACTTGCCTACCATGTGCGAGGCCCTAGGTTCAATTTCTCAGCATAAAGATTAGCTGAGTGTAGTGGTACACGTCTGTAGTCCTAGCACTTGGGAGGGTGAAGCCAGAGGATTTCTGTGAGTTCAAGACCAGCCTGGGCTACAGAGTGAGGCCCTGCTCAATTCAAAAAAAATTTTTTTGTGGCACTATTGTTGAATTCAGGGGCTTCTCATTGAGCACTCCCCACCTGTTTTATTATATATCTGTATTTTAAACTTGAAGCCTGTCTCACTAAGTCATTAAGTTGCTCAGGCCAGGCTTGAACTTATGATCTTTCTGCCTCAACTTCCCAAAGTGCTGGGATTTCAGGTGTATGCCACCATGGTCGGCTATAGATGGACGCTTTTAATAGCAAAAATTGGGTGATTTGACCAGATTTTAGTGTCTTTTGGCTTGTGAAATTTCGTATTCACGCTGCCATCTATTTACTAAGAGTGTCAGTTAGTGCCAAAATAGATATTACATTTTGTAGATAATTGCTTGATGGCAGGTTTCAATAGGAAAAAATCTAAAACAGATAAGTCCTCTGGGTATAGTCATAGGCTGTTTTTTTTGTCTGGGCCAATAAAATATACAAGACTTTGTTGTTCTTTTCTGAAGAAAAATGATGAAAAAATATTCTATAACATTTTGAATATATGACACCTGTTTAATTTGTCTTGTATAAGGCTGGAGTAATTTTAACTGATACCATCTTTGGACAAAGCTCTGTGACCTGGTTTAATTTTCTTGGGACCTTCATTACCTGCTCTGAAGATGTTTCTAAGATATTGCTTTGGTTTTGGAAGTGATAAGTACTCTTTCAGCAGTTAAACATTTAATTAAGTCCCATTTCATATTGCTGGATTGTATGGCGTTGTCATCAATGCAGATAAATTCTTATTTTGGCTACTTAATGTTACAATTTTCATGATATATTTCATACCCTGCCCATGGAAAGAACAAAGCCAATAGAGCATAATATAGGAACTGTCAGTGTCAATGAGTCAGTGTGGAAAGTGGCATGGCTTTCGTAGTAAATATAGTAACTGGATTGGTAAAGATAATAATAATGAAGAGTTTTGTTTTGTTCTGTTTTTTCCCTTTGGCCTTCATCTTCCACTGAAATTGATGAAATTCTGTGAAGGGATCAAAGATAGAATGTTGATTAATTTTCACATGTCAAGTTAAAACAGCTCACAAACTAGTAGATACATAAGCCAAAAGAGCTATTTTAAATATATTTTAAATATAATCAGGCACTTTACAAAAATTGTTAGCTTTCCCCCCTATTTTATTAGTGATATATATATATGTGTGTGTGTATATATATATATATATACATATATATATACATATACATATATATATATATATATATATATATATATATATATATATATATGCAATACATGATGTTTACATTTAACTTGAGTATTTGGTGCATATATTTACTGCGTCGAAATTATAAACCCTTCCCCTCCCCATTTTTGACCCTCCCACTATCACCCCCATTTGGTTCTTTTTTCTTTTCTTTTTTTTACATATCACCTCCATTTCTCCTTCCCACCCTTCCACCCTCCCTTTTCCTTTCTCTATAAACTCCATCTTTTTACTTTTTTCCATGTCTTTTATATTTTCTATGGCTTTGTTTTCTCATATTAGAGAAACCATAAAATATTTAACTCTCTGGGTCTGATTTATTTCACTGAGCATAATGGTCTCAAAATGCATCCATTTTCCTAAAAAGGACTTGAATGTATCAATCTTAATGGCAGAGTAATACTCCATTGTATATAGATATACCACATCTTTACCCAGTCATCTCTATTTAGGTATATTGGCTTCTCTCAAGATTTGGCTATTATAAATTGTGCTGCTAAACAAAAGACATTCAAGTTATCATTACATCAGTCAAATTTCTTAGGTTAAACTTATATCAAGTACTGAATAAATGAATAGCTACATTAAATGGACTTAGGTCTATATCACAAAAGTATATTACATATAAAGCAATAGATATTATGGCATACTAGTTATTTCAGAATGTTTAAAGAGTTCTTTCCCAAAGAGGAGCAGGAAGAAACAAGTAAGAAGTCATTATCACGAATTTAGTTACAGAGCATGAAATTCAAATGTTGAACTAATAGCTGACTGAGTTCTTAGCCAATGGACTGAGGCTGTGGGATCTTTTATATTCACTCAATGACAGCTTCAGGGAAAAGGTCTTCAGAGCCAATTATTTACAAAATCTTACTCTTTTTAAAATTAATAATATCCCAAATCAAACCCACTACCTTCTGCTGCTCCACCCCCAGCTAAATTATCTGTAGAGATCATACACATCAGAAAAGCTTCACAGGTTAAGATTTTATACAAATTCCCCATGTTGAATAAAATTACTATGTTTTGTAAACTAATATGCTAATAAAAATAATAATTATAGGGAGAAGTTTCATAGATTTTATGACAAAGCTGGTACTGTTTTAATGGGATACCAAACAAATGATTGATGCCTATTTTTTTATTACACTTTCTCTTTAGATGCTTTCTTTTCTCTGTGTTCTTTGGTGCTTATCTCTCTCTCTGTCTCAAAGATTCCTTCAAGTGTTTTCTGCAATGCCGAGCTAGTGGTTGCAAATTTCTGTAGGGAGTCTTGGTCATGAAAAATTTTTACTTCCTCTTCAATTTTCATGGATAATTTTGCTGAATACAACCACCTGGGTTGAAATTTGCTGTCTTTTAAAGGTTGAAAGATTTTTTTTCAAGCTCTCCCGGCCTTTAAAGTTCATATTGAGACATTTGCAGAAATTTGAATGTGTTTGCCTTGGTAGAATAGTGTCTGCTTTTCTCTTGCTGTTTTAACATTCTCTCTTTATGTTGTATGACTGAGGTTTTGATCATGATGTGTCATGGTGAGTCTCGTTGCTGGCTGAGATTATTTGGTGTTCTGTAAGCTTCTTGTACCTGAAAATTTATTTCTTTTCCTAGATTAGGGATATTTTCTTGCATGATTTCAGTGAATAAATTCTTTATACCATTGATGCTGTCTTCTGCTCTTTTTCCCACACCCATAATTCTGAGTTGAGATTGGTTCTCTGAATCATCCCTCAGCTGTTTTATTCAGCTACTTTACTTATTTCTAATTTTGGAGTTGTGTTGAATTATAGCATTTGTTTCCTCAGCCTTGTTTTCAAGGTCTGAAATTCTGTCCTCACAATGTTCAAGTCATCGTCCCCTGCTTTCAAATGTATTTTTCATATCTGAATTTCAGCTGGATTTTTCAAAATTTCCCCTTCTTTATCAAAGTGTTCCTTCATGTCTTGCATTTCCTCATTTCCCTCAGCTGACTTTTGTTTGTGGCCTTTACATGCTCAGTAAACTTTGTCTCTGTTAGGACCACTGTTTGTTCCTCTTTAAGCCTGCTGATCATTGCTTGCATGGCTTTAAGAATATCTTGTTTGAACTTGCTTATTTGGTTTTTTGACTTTCTTCCCTATGAGTTCCACTACTTCAGGGTCCATGACATTAGTTTCTGGTGTCTCAGGCATATTTATGTGTGTCCTGTTGCTTTGGCGTTTCTTCATGTTTTTATTATTGAGAGATTTCACTTTTTTATCGATTTAGTAGATTTTATTTGAACAGAGAAATGACTCATGATTGGACAATATCCTGAGCTGGTAACAAGTCAGAGAAGTCTCTGAAGCGTCAGGGGCAGACAGTTTGCAGATAGCAAAAGGAATTGACATGACAAAACAGTTTGATTGGTTACAGTGGTGCTTTGCCTTACTTAGATTTGTTTGAAAAGTTTCCAGTTTGTGATTGGCTGAAGCTTGACTGCTATGATTGGCTGGAACTTGGTCTCTCTTTTTCCCCATTTATTGATACGTATAGAAGCAATACATAATGTTTACATTGATCTTGAGTATTTTGTGCATATACATATCATGACGAATTTCACTTTAAAGGCCTAGCTGAGAGGTTTCTTTGAATAGGCATGAGGGTATGTGGTGGGGAGCCGAAATTCCGCTGAGTTCTGTGTTCAGAGTAGGCAGTGAGGAAGAACCTGACAGACTGATGGCCTCTGAGGTGTCTTTTCCACCCTCGGCCCCCTCAGCAAAGCTGTCCCATCTGTCCTGGCTTCCCTCTCCTGAGGACAGGGTACTCTGCCCTTGGAGATGCTCCCACTACCATTTTAGCTGTGCAAGGGGTCAGTGGTCTTTCTCTTGTCTCCACAAGTGTCTCTTGTACCAGTTTCTTCTTAGGCAGTATTTAAGGGTAACCCCCAAAACCCTGCTGTGCTTCTCTGTGCCTTCTTTAGAGAGTTCAGTCTTGGGCTTGTTTTTAATGGCTTCTGTTTAAGTCGCTGCCTGTTATGGCTGCTGAGTTCTACTTCCGATCTTGTCTCCTGAAGGCCTTCTGTAGGGGAGCTCACATTGTCTTTGCAGTTTGCACTACCTACAGGCTTATTTTTGGAGGCTGGGCTACCAGCTGCTGTGAATTTCCACTTCTCCTGGATCTGGATCTGTGCTTACCTTGGTCGGAGGTTACCTGCTCTGGGCAACTTTTGTTCTATCTGTGGATGCCAGTGGCTCAGGGCCACTCTCAGTTGGCCTTGGGATGCTTCCTGGGCTACTGTTTTCTTCCACTTCTGATTTGTCCTTGGAATTTCTGATCTTCCTGTGGCCTCCTTTTGATGGTTGGGTCTCCTTCCTCTTTTAGCTAAGTTAAATAAGCAGTGTTTAATTGTAATCTCAACTTTTTAAGTAAGTCCATGTGGAGACGTTTTATAGCTCTGTTACTTGGCCACCATCTTGAACAGAAGTCAAAAATCGTTTGTTTTAAAGAGAATATTTTATCTATGTTATTTTGTTGTCAAGAATATGATGACATAAAATGAATATTATTACGGCATATGTATCTTGAAAATGCTGAGTGCATAATTTCAAGAACCTTGGTGATATGTCTGCATTCCACAATTGTGGCCTGATTGTATATCATCAAATGTGATGAGAAGAAGTCTCCAAAAATAAAGATAGTTTTTTGTGATTAATCATTTTTCTTTCAAAACAAAGAGGGAAATGAAGATAATAATGGAAGACAGAAAATTTGGTCTGAGCTAACCGTATAAAATTTTCCTTTTACTTGCTCTCAATTTATGTGCTGGTTGTTTCTCTTTCTCAGTCTCAGAGAATACACAGGAATGTCACAGGTACCCAGACACCTGCCCTGTGTGACAAGTCACTTACATTCCATGCCCAGATCTGATGAGACCTGATCACTCCTTCTGAATATCCTATGTAAGATTTGAATCTAGAGTTAAAGAAGCTCAATGTACAATAGCACGTGTAAGGCTAATTATTCTGGCAAAGTTGCTGTTTTTGTCTTTCTGGATAGCCCACTCATATTTTCTGACTGAGCCTTACCATCTCCTGCCTGTAGGCATTTCCAAGAGAGGTATACTTTATTTCATTTTTATATAGTTTATGAAAACATCTATCAATGTACTAAGACTGTGTCCCTCCCCAGTGACATTGACAAATTCACTGTATCGGAGTTCTGTTGACTCCTTTGGCTTATCTGGCCATGTAGTTGAGCATGGGTATTTGACTTCTCTGGTTATCTTTTCCTTCTGTGAATTTCATCAGCAATTTGTTTGATTCCCTTTTAGGGATTTTCTGACTTCTTACCTTGACATGAATAATAAGCTATGTACCAGTGAACTCTCTGTCTTACCGTATGTATTTGTTATGTCCTCACAGAGTACCTCTTTAGGGCCTGGAGCTGATTTTGCACAGGGTAGCAGTGGGCAGATTGTATTTGTTTCTCATACATTCAAAAGGCTTAACTGAGGTGTATATTGAGATATGGCCAATCTGTATATATTGTAACATTTTTGTGATGAGTCTTTTTTTTTGGCCTGGAGTGCAGTTTTCAGATCAAAGGGTCTGTTATCCTGATGAGCAAATTTTCTGCCATTACTCCTTCAAAAAGAGAAATGCCTATGCTTTTATTTTTTCTCCTGTTTTGATCTCTTAGGACATGAAGCATGCTTATACATGCACTTCTTGTTAATTACTACTGTGTGACTAATCATCAGGGGCCTTATATTTAGAAGAAAATGTCTAAAATTTATGGCTTAAATTTATTTTGAGGGAGTCACTTGGGTATTTTTCCAGAAAAAGAAACTCACTATATTTATCCTCTTATTATTAATATTAGATGGCGCTAAGAATCAACATGTTATATAGCATAAAGAACAGCATGATATTCCTCCAAGGGAATTATCTTGCATGAAAGAATGTTCAATTTTTAAATGCACCAGTATTGTATAAATGTAAAATGTGATTATTATGATTTTATGTTTTTAACTGTTTTTAAATGTGGGTCTATAAAGCCAAGAAGATTTGTGTTTTCCAAGAAAACAGGAAACAAATCTTGCCTTACTAGTCATACCTAGTAGAAAGCGGTTAATTTTCTTCCAAGGATAAAATAGGGTTGTAAGTGGTTGTTTAAAAAAATGCATTAAAATGGCAGTGTGCGCATAATTTAAATGAGCCAAGAGCAGCTAATTATTCTGGCGTGTATTCAGTTACTTTTGTACTATTTTTCCTGTAATGTAAACAAGAGAATTCCTCCTAATTGCCCAAAATAGCTTTTAGTAGATGTTGCTTTTTTTCTATTTTTGTACAAAAATTGTACAGTTGGCACATTCAAATACTAACACCAAGTTGGAATATTTTTTTCTAAATAGAATACACTATTACTTATATTTTTCAGCCTTTAAAATCAAATTAAGGTGCTAATTAAGCTATTCGTTTACTAGAGCGGAAAATAATTATACACTGTGTAACTGGATGGAAAAATGGCCTCCTGTGCATCCAAATGAGGTAAGAGTGGGCTCGGACACACTCCTGCAACATGCGCAGAAAGCTCAGTGCGTGGTGGAGATGGCTGCAGTGTGCTGAGCGATTATTTTCCAGGGCTGACTCTGATTTGTGGGTATGTCTGCACTGTTCCTCACAGCTCAAGGCCTTCAGTGTATGCCCAAAACGCAGCAGCCTTCCTCTTAAGTCATTTCCTCAGATGTTTATAAAATTTTAATGAATTCAGACACATTAAGGTTACTAGAGCAGGTTTCTGCTTCCTTGGGTATGGTAAACTCAGCACCTAGAGTTTGAATAAAACGTACTTCTTATGAGTAACAGGATGTTGGAATGCACTGTTTTCAAGTTTTGTCTGAAACAGTAATATTTTAGGTACCAGAGAGAATATGAAAATTTTGAGTACCAGTGCCATGCCCGATGACATCAACAATGTGGCAAAGGCCCAGTGAACGAAAAGAGGAAATGTGGTTAGTGGGGAGGATCTCTGGAGAAAGTAGTGCTGTAAGCCCTTCCTGCCGCTCCCTGCCCACCTTTCCCTCCGCTTTCTGAGAGATATTTCCTCATCTAAGTTCTGCTACGGAGTACTTCTATGGCACTGGGGGAGATCTGAGTGTATGGGGTGGGGTTTGCCATTGATGCTGACAGTCTAGGAGACAAGGGAAAGACTGACTGGCCGCTTCTTTTAGAAGGGCCTGGATTAGGAGAGCACATGTATGTATGTATGTATGTGTGTGTGTGATGTTTATAAAGTCTGTTCCATTGTTTCAAAAAGACTATAAGAGGCGGTCAAAAAATAAGATGAATATTTAAAATATTTGTTACAGTAAAAGTCACGTTGCTACTAATCGTCCTCAAAATACTTGCCTTCCTTCAAACACACTTATCACACCAACTTGTAAGTTTATGAAGCAATTATGGAAGTCCTCTTTTGTGAGAGTCTTTATAATTTATGGTAAAAAATATAGTGACATTGACTGCTAAGAACTTTACAGTTTATCCTCATCCACCTTATTGATGGTGTGACTTCTGGCTCTTCCCCAAAGTCAAAATGACCATGAAAGGTAAATATTTTGAATGAATGCAGGACATTTGACTCATGTTCATTTCAGATCCAAACCATAACACTGAGATTAAGGATGGTGGATTACTTACTGTGGTAAAGGAAATTGTGGGCCAGCCATGTGGGTTTTGCTGTCACATGAGTAGTACTGCTTGCAGCTTTTAGCCAACTCTCCACTGAAAAGCAGGAAAAAGTGGCAAAGCAAAAAGATGTAAAAAGATTGCAGTTTTGCCTGAGAGAAAGTGACAGCAAAGTTGCAGCAAAAAAGATTAGCCTTAAAAAGAAGCCAGGCACTTGGTAACAGGACTGCTGAAGGGCATCTCAGGCATCGGCAAGACCCTACCCTTTGTCCTCTCAAGGATGCGTAGGCAAAAGACTTTGCTTTGAAAAGAGAGCCCCAGAGCATCCTGCAGGGCAACCTAGGAAAGCAAATCCCCAAGGAGTTCAGCCATTCACACACTCGAAGGCCGCTGCAGCCATGTGCCAAGGAGGCGGGTAAGACTGCTGCTCAAGCCAGTGGCAGGCCTCGGTGTCATGCATGTGGTGCCAGTTTTACTAGTATACAGAATATAAGAGTTGTGAGATCAGGAACGCTGGCACCCAGTTTTCAGAAGTCAGCTTTGGAAGCCAGGCATTGTGCTCCTGAGAGGGAATGAAGATGGATGAGAGTGCCCTGGAAGCCCTGGCAGTTCGAATTTGTCAGGAATGTAGATTGTCTGCATAGGAAGGCCACAGGCTGTAAGTGGAGCCAGCCCAAAAGAGAAGCCATGGAGGCTGCAGCTGACGGCAATGGCAGGACTATTCAAGCCCTTTCAAGCTCAGGTCTTGCCACAGCTTGCACCGGATGCTGGACATGGAGCTACTGGATTTAATGGAACTACTGGATTTAATGTTTGCCATGGTGGTTTTCATTTGTGCTTTGGTCCAATTGCTTTCTCTCCCCCTTTTCTTACCTTTTGGAATGGAAGTGCTTATCCTGTGCCGTCGTATATTGGAAATGCTTAAATTTGATTTCCACAGGTGCTCACAGCTAAGAGTTTGCCTTGAGTCTCAAAGAATACTTTGGACTTGGACTTTTTAGTGCTGCTGGAACTGTCAAGACTTTGGCAACTCCTACAGGTAGACTAAATGCATTTTGCACAGAGGTGGACATGAGTCTTTTGGGGGCTGGGGTGGAATTGTGATGGTTTGCATCTGGAATGCCCCTGCCCACTGGCTGCAAAAGCCTCATTTGTTTGGGTGTTGTGGAATATCAGTGGATTCCATATACTGTTAAGAGGTGGGGCTTGCTTGGAAGGGACCTGACCTGGAAGGGATAGATCTCTGGGCTTGACTCAGAAAGGATGGATTGCCGAGACATGACCCGGAAGGGTATACTCTAGCATTACCCTTCCTCACTTGCTGCTTCCTGTTCGCTGTGCTGTGAATAGCTTCTCCTTCCTCTGCCATGTTGCTTCTACCATTCCTGTCAGCCCAGGAATGGGCGAAGACCTTAAGAGACTGTGAGCTAAAATAAACCTTTCCTTCCTTAAGTTGTGGATGTTGGGTGTTCTGTCCCAGCAATGAAAAAGAGGCAGAGACATACTTATTTTTTAAAAATTTAAAAAAAGAGTGAATTATAGATTGCTGTAGTAGATATATTGGGAGAGAATTGAAAGAACATGTAGGTTAGGGAAGAAATTCCAAAGAATTGTTACTAACTTTAGAAATTAGTTAATTAATTATTTAGTTTTTACATGGGGTCTTGCTGCATAGTCCAGGCTGGTCCTGAACTCACTATGTAGCCCAGGCTGGACTTGAACTCAGAGCAATCCTCTTACTTCAGTTTCCCAAGTGCTGGGATTACAGGCATGCACCACCATGCTTGGTTTTAGAATGAGACTTAAATTTGAAGAATATTAAGGATGGAGACTTTCCAGTTAAGGATTATGGATTTTATGTATGTACTTACTTTCTCTGCTTTATTTTGTCACAAAATTGCAACGAATGGATGTTTTTAAATGTCATTAACTCCTGTACCTAAGAAATGAAGCAGAAAGATTGTCCCTGACTGACAAAGCTGGGAGTGGTCATCACCACTGGACCTGCTTTACAAGAATGCTAAGGGAATTCTTCATCCTGAAAGAAAAGGGTACCTATTATTCATATAAAACCATATGAAAGTGTAAAGCTCACTGGTAAAAAGTAAGTATGCATCTAAATTTAGAATTCTCTGATACTGTAAAGATAGCATGTAAATCATTTGTATCTTTAGTATGAAGATTAAAATGCAAAATATTAAAATAATGATAGCTATAATAATTGAGCATAGAAATTGAGTATTGCAATATTTCCATCCCTGCTCTTTTGCTTAGGATTGCTTTGTCTATTTTGGGTCTTTTGTGTTTCTGTATGAATTTTAGGGTTGTTTCTAGTTCTGTAAAGAATGTCAATGGAGTTGTGGCAATTACACTGAATTTGATTTCATTTGATACTTCATCCATCTTAACAATATCAATTTTGCTGATCTATGAATGTGGGAGGTCTTTTCATCCTTTCATCTTGTCTTAAATTTCTTCGGTGTTCCATAATTTTCATTCTAGAGGTCTTTCACCTTCCTCATTAAGTTCATCTGTAGGCATTCTACTGTAGGTTTTTTTTTTTTTGGTGCTATTGTGAATGTGTTTTTCTGACTTCTCAGCTGGTTTGTTACAGTTATGCAGAAAAGCTACTGATCTTTAATATTGATTTTATATCCTGGAGAACTTTTCCTCTAATATCAGAAGCAAGACAAGGGTGATTTCTCCTGCCGCTTGGATTCAACATAGTTGCTAGTGATTCTAAGTGAAGTAATCAGAAAAGAGGAAGAATTAAAGACATTGAACTTATAAAGTAAGAAGTTAAATTGTTCCTGTTTGCAGGCATTATGATATTATAAATAAAAAACACTCAATACTCTGCCAGAAGCCCATTAGAACTAATAAATAACTAAAGAACTATTTTCAGGATGCCAGAAGGGTGGGAAATAGTCACTGGGCCAGGACAAGCTGGGGAGAATGTGGGACGCTCGTTCATAGTAAGCATTTTTTTAGAGCCAAAATTTAAGATCCCAAAGGAAGACATCTCCTCTTTAGATAATTTCATAAAATCTTGAGTCTCTTCCGAGGACAGACCCTTTCCACTTGGAAAACAGAATGCCTCAAGTCCTTAAAAAAATGGACAACACGAACAGAGAATGGTCAAGTTTTAGATGTTCAGGGGTCATGTAAATTTCCCCAGAGTTAGAATCTGGACCTTTAAATGACATTGCTCCTTGCTTAAAATTCTGTTAAGTAAAGGAAACAGGTTATTTTGCCTTTTCTCTTCCAAGTACGTGGTACCAAAAGGTCCCTGGTATTTTGGACCCATTTACTGAGGTACTTTTAATTGTACGTGTCTGCCTGGTAGTTCTTCATCTAGAACTGTACTGCCTGCTACAATAGCCACTACATCACGTGGCTGTTAAATGAACTGAAATTGTTCAAATTAAAAGTTCAGTTTTCTCAGTCACACTAATATATTCCAAATGTACAATAGCCCCACGTGACTAGTGGCTGCTTCACCAGATAGGGCGGATACGAACACTGCCGTCTTTGGAGGCAGATGTCCTGAGCAGAGCTGACAAAGCATTTCTCATATCCGCTTTGAGTTTTTCCTACCAGCATTACCGGCACGTGCCTAGGTTTTTGGTTTTTATGATTTCCCAGTCCTTGCAACCTACTTCCATGGATCATCCAGAATTTCAGGGTCATATTTGAGCCTTGTATCACCTGAAATCACCCTCCTTCTGTAACTTTTAAATCTAATAACCAATTTCCAGTGGTTTTTGTGCCCTGTCTGTACTGGGGGTTGAATCAAGCCCTTTCACACTAAGGTAAAACCCAGGCCTTTAAACTTTTAAAAAAATTTTTTTGTGAAAAGGTCTAGCTAAATCAATGCCTTTCCAAGACTGGACTCAAACATGTGATCCTCCTGCGTCGGCCTCTCAGAGTGCTGGGAGCACAGGTGTGCGTCACCACACATGGCTGTTTTGCTCTGTTATGTCTACGTTGTCATTCTTCAGTTAGACGAGATCTCCGGTTTCTGAGCTTCCGCGGTGGTGCTCATTCGGTTCTGTCTGTTTCATCCTGCCCAGTGTCTACTTTCATGTCCTCTCTTACCGTGTCCTAAAATATGTCCGCTCGCAGCCTCCTACTGTATCTTCCTTAAATTACTTGGTTCTGTGTAAAGTAAGTAGATTAGAAAAATTCTACAGGTGCGGCTAAAACCAGGGGCTCTATACTAGTGTTTTCTGAACATTGGTTTATAATCCACTGATAGATCATGAACTCAATTTAGTAGATTAAAAAAATAATATTGTTTTAAATTGATGAAATGTATATTTATCAGATATATTATAATGTTTTGGTATATGTATACAAGCTGACATAGTTAAATCAAGCAAATTGATATTCCTGTGACCAGCTTATTTTGTTTTTTTTTTATGGTGAGACATTTGAAATTTATTTTATTTATTTTTTTAACCAAATGTTTATGTGCGTGTGTGTGTGTGTGTGTGCATGTACGCTCTCAATATACAATACAGTATACAATGCAATATACAATATACTGTGTACATTGAACTTGAGGATTTTGGGCACATATATATCGCAGCATTACAATCCTTTCCCCTCCTCCTTATTGGCCGTCTCATTCTCTCTCTCATTCCCACCCCCTAACTCCACCATCACACCCATGTTTTCTGGTTTTCTCATGTTAGTGAAATCATGAATTTGACTCACTTCACTAAGCACGAGGGTCTCAAGTTGCATCCATTTACCTACAAAAACCTCAAATTTATTTGTCTTTATAGAAGAGTAGTACTTCACTGTGTACATAAACCACAGTTTTTGTGTCCCTTGGTCTGTGGATGGGTATTTAGACAACTTCTGCAGTTTAGCACTTGTTAATTGTGCTGCTGTAAACGAGGGTGTACCTGTATCTCTATTATATTTTGCTTTTAACTCTTTTGGAAAGATAACCAAATAAGGTATCACTAGATTGAATGGGAATATTTATATTCAGCCTTTTGAGGAATCGCTATGTTGCTTTCCATAGCAGATGTATCAGTTTACAGTCCCACCAGCAATGTAAAGAGGTTCCTTTTCCCCACAACTTCACCAGCATTGATCACTGTTTGACCTTATTTTGAAATATGCATTTTTTATTCGTTATAATCACTTGGTTATGCTACAGAATAGATCTGAAACTCAGTCCTCCTGCTTTTCTGAACCTTTGTACCCTTTGATAAACAACTCTCCATTTCTTTCCTTCTCATTCCCTGAACCTCTGACAACCATCATGTTATTCTCTACTTCCAAGTTCAGCTTTTTTTAGATTCTACATATAAATGTAATCGTCTGTTTTTTGTTCCTCACTTATTTTACTTAGTATTTTTTCTTTTTAAAGGCTGAATTATATTCCATTGTGTTTATATACCACATTTTCTTTATCTAGTATAAGATGTATATCTCTCTTGATGGATGCTTAGCTTGATTCTATATATTGTCTATTGTGAATATTTTTCAAGGAACATGGAAGTGTAGCTATCCCTTTCATGTTCATTTCAGTTCTGATGGCTCTATACCCAGATGTGAGATTGCTGATGTGGTAGTTAGCCTTCTTTAGTGACACACACACCAGAAGATAATCAATTTATAAAGAAGGAAGGTTTGTTTTTGCATATGGTTTCAGAGGTTTCAGTTCAGGGTCATTTGTTCCTGTTGCTCTGGGCCTGTAGCAAGGCAGAACACCCAGGTGGGGTGTGTGCGGGGAGCAAAGCTGCCCACCTCATGGTGAAGTGTAGAAGAAAAGGAAGAGAGGAGATCATAACCTACTCTAAGGGCACATTCCCAGTGACTGGAAGCCTGTGGGTGTGTTCCATCTCTTAAAGATTCTAACACCTCCCAGTAGTATCATGGGCTGGAGATTGATCCTTTAACACCTGGGCCGGAAATGTGGGGCATCATGATCCAGATTATAGCACTAGGTCATATGGTAGTTCTATTTTTATTTTTTAAAGAACTTCATGATGACTGTTAATTTATACTAATTTACATTCTTACCATCAATGTGCAAGAATTCCTGAGTTTTCTCCAAATCTTTGCCAACACATCTTTTTGGTAAAAGTCACTTAAACTGGGGTGAGGTGATACCTCATTGTAGTTTAAATTTGTTTAACCAGAGGTTTGGTGTACAAATGTTTTCTTCCATTCTATAGAGTTGTCTTTTCACTCTGATGACTGTTTTCCCGGCTCTGCAGAACTAGCTTGATGTAATCTCATGTGCTTTAGTTGTGTGGACTTTTGGGGCCATAATCAAAAAAATCATTGTCCAGTTGCTAACCAAAGTTTCTTCCATTAGCTTTAAAGTTCCAAGTCTTACATTTAAGTCTTTAATCTACTTGGAGTTGACTTTTAAATATACTGTAAGGTAACCATCCAGTTTTGTTCTTCAGCTTGCAGATAGCCTGTTTCTCCATTACCATCTATTGAAGAGACTATCTATTGGAGCCTTTGTTGAAAATCACTTGACTATAAAGGTGTGGTTTTATTTCTGGGCTCTGTATTCCATTGGCCTATGTGTTTTCTTTTTCATTAATATTCAGATTTTTTTCAAAAAAATTTCAGCGCTAGGGATCAAATCCAAGTGCTGTTTTGTTTTGATTATAATCACTTGACAATCTATTTTGAAATTAGAGAATGTGGACAAAGCTTCTGACTTTGTCCTTTATGCTCAAGACTGTTTTATCCATCCAATCTTTTTTGACTCCATTCAAATTTTCATTTTTTTCTATTTCTGTGAAAAATGACACTGTAATTTAGATAGGGATTGCATTGACTCTGTAGATCACTTCATGTAGTATGAGTATGTTTACATTATTCTTCTAATTTATGAACTTGAGATATTTTTCTCTCATTCATTGACTTGTTTTGAACCTGTAGTCCAGGCTGACTTGAAACTCATGGTTATCTTCTTGCCTTAGTCTCCCAAGTACTGGGATGCTCCAGCATGCCCAGGTAGCATTTTTAAATTGTTTTACACACACACACACACACACACACACACACACACACACACACACACACACTTCAAATTCTATAACATATTAAAGACGTGGAGTTAGGGGAATCAGTGCCCATCCATGTCCCCCACCTCCACCAATTTTCAGATATTCATCTCTTTTTTAGGTGTCCATTTCTCCTTTTTCTATCCCATCACCTGTGTTTTCTTCAATTTATTTCATCAGTGTTTTATAGTTTTCTCTGTATGTCTTTTACTTCCTTGAGTGAATTTGAAACTAGGCATAGAATATTCTTCCTTTAAAGTATTTCACTTCATTTTTTATTGCTATTGTAAATAGAATTTTCTTTTCAGATGGTTTGTTATTAGTATATAGAAATATCATTGATGTTTGGGTTATGGTTTTGTATTGTGCAAATTTTCAATTTGTTTAGTCATTTCTAACATTTTTTGGCAGGATCTATATGCAAGATCATGGCGTCAATACATAGAAACATTTTTCACTTATTCTTTTCAATTTGAATACCTTTCAGTTGTCTCTTACCTAACTACTTAGTGTAGGACTTCAGTATAGCACTGAAAAGAAGTGGTTAGAATGGGTATTCCTTATATTACCTCAATTTTTGGGGAAAAGTTTTCAACTTTTTACTGTTGAGAATGATGTTAGCTATGGAGGGGGAATGTTTGGCCTTTAGTTTGTTACTGTACATTCCCTATACCTGATTTGTTAGTAGTTTTTATCATGAGTAGTTTGTTTTTCCAAAATTATTCTTTTATTATATACTTAATACATAATTGTATTTGAATTATTTGTGCTTATACATACCACATCTTGATCATTTTTAATTCCCTTATGCTTTTGCACCCTCTTGTCCTCTTTTTCACTTCACAAAATCTGTCTCCCTATTTCTTACCATCACTCTTTTACTTTGCTCTTTTGATGTAAACACTGCTTCATGAATCTGTTGTGTTAGTTATATACATATCGTCGCAGCTTGGATGTGGAGTGTCCCCCCAAAAGCCTCATGTTCCTGTGGATACTGTGTACTGTTGGGAGGTGGGCCTGGCTGGAAGGGGTCGATGCTTGGGGATTGGCTCTGAGGGACGTGTGCTGGTTCTGCCCTTCCTCTCAGACTGGTCTCAGCTCTGCCATGCTGTTGTGACAGTCTCCTAGAACAACTGGCTCTGGCTCTGGCTGCTGCCCCATGTGATTCCATCATTTTCTCATCATCTACTCAGAAACAGACTGAGACCTTCTAAAACTGTAAACTACAGTAATCTTTCCTCCCCAAGTTGTGGATACTGAGTATTGAGTCACAGTGACAAAAAAGTAGATAAGACACATATATATGTATTTGTGTGCTAGACAATGATACAAAATATATATTTTAATGAAGAATAAAAACTGAATTATTGCTTGGATACAATACCCGACATCTACCATTTAAAAGAGAAGAGATTTAATTAGACTCATGGTTTTCCATGGGTGGGTTTGTGAGTAGCTGGATGTAAGGCAGGACCACTGTGGTGGAAGGGTGTGGCGGAGCAGAGCTGCTCGGTTTACAGTGGCTAGGAAGCCCAACAGGGGAGTGCTACCAAAAAGGAGAGGGCCAGGGATTGGACACGCGCCACACAAACACGCCACCCAGAAGTGAGCCCCATCAGCTGATCAGGCAGATCGCAAAGCCCATCAAGTTGACACTCCACCCTAACCACTGCTGAAGTGTTTGGCTGCACTGTTGTATACTGCCTAGCAATTCTCACATGTGTACAGTACCTTCCACAGCTATTTTTTAAAAAAGGTTCTTCTACCTTCACTGCTGTTCCCTATTATCTCCCTCATGATTCACAGAGGCTTTGCCTTGCTCTACATGGGAAGGAGAAGCCACCAGACAAAAACTGCTAGAAAAGACCTTCACCAAGAGTCACAGGTTGATCTTTCCAGATCTTTCCTTTCTTTTACCTTAACAAAGAAGAAGTTATCTTTTCCATCTTGAGATTTCCCTCTTTTTATTTTTTCTAGTAAAGTACTATGATGTGAATTTATATGCGGAAGTCCTTACCTTTAAGTTGATGATATTGGGAAATGGGACCTCTGGGATGTTATTAGCTCATGAGCATGGATTAGTGCCCTTATAAAAGACACGTGAGAAAGACTCTTAGCCCCTTTCTATCACATGAGGATGTAGTGAGAAGAAATCTGTCTATGAGCTAGTGAGCAGATCATGTCAAACACAAATCTGCCGGCACCGTGATCTTGGGCTTTTCAGCCTGCACAACTCTAAGTTTATTTTGGTTGTAGGCTCCCAATCTAAGCTACCCTGTTAGAGCTGTCTGCGGACTAAGACAGGAGCCTTGCTGTTGTCCTTCTTTACATCTCATCTCTTTTGAAGCCTCTGTGACCTGTGGTCACCGCTTTCCTGTCATTGAAGCTGGACTTGTCCCTTATCAGTGGCTTTTACACATAACAGCTCTTGCTTTTTCTCTCACGAGAGAAATTCTTGTTGACCAATTTTTCATCCAAATTTTCTCTTGATTTAACTTTTCTCCTCTCCCCTTTTCTACATTTTCTTCTCGCAGTTGTTTCTTCTCAGTCTTCATTATGATTTCTTCTTTCTTTGAGTTGCTCTGCCCCCCGCCCACCTCCAACACTGTCTTCTCAATGCCTGGGGGTCTCCTTTAAACCTCTGGCTTCAGGCACCATGCATATACTCACTGCTTGTATCTGTATCTCCACCTATTATCTAAGCAGCATCTCCACTTGAGGGTTCCACAGGGCTGTACAAATATGCCCCAAACTGAGCTCAAACCTGCTTTTCTTTTTAGGGTCTTCATCCCAGTAAATGCCACCCTTCATCTATAAAGTTGTATGTCTCCCAGCATTCCTCTGTGTATGTGCCCACACCTGACAATCACCGACTTTGCCTCCTTATCTCTCTGGAAACTGTGTCCTCCTCACTCCAAGCACCACTGCCTACTCTGAGGTCTGGACTCTTCATTTTTGCATGATGAGTGTAGCATCCTCGCTTTTGTTCTTTTTAATTTTTCTTCCACTTTGTAATCAGAATGGTCTCTCTTTTGTTCATTATAATGAGATCATACAAATAGGCATGGGAATATGTTTGTTGTAATTTTATGAAAAACAGCTGAGTAAGAAGTCTCTTCCCAAACTCCACTCTCTTTCCCAGAGGTAATCACTATGAAGAATTTAGTGGGCATCTTTCTAGCTCTTTCCTTATGCATTATATACAATTATAAGTTCATAAACAAAAATAAAAGGTGAGATTTTTATGTCTATGTATGGGGTCATACTCTTCCCTTAAGTACACTTGTTCTCTAAGTGTATCTTCCCATAGCAGAAGATCCAAGTCCACATAATTCTGTGAAACCGCTGCCTAATTTTACACAGTGTGAGTTTATTTTTTCTACTAAAGAACATTAAGATTGTATTCATTTTTGGCCATCACAAAAGATGCTGCCATAAAAATTTTGTGCAAATATTGTGACATAATTGAGAACATATTTCAGCTGGATTGATATTTAAAAGTGAAATTGCTAGGTCCAAGAGTACATGCTTCTAAAATTTCAGTAGATACTGCCAAATTGTCTTCCAAAAAGCTGTAGCCAATTTATATTTTCATGAAGACCATTTCCTGATATTCTTTTACCAATACTGAATGTTAAACATTTGCAATTATCATTGTAAAAGAATCCAGCTTTTTGCATTTTATTTACTTTCTCTGATCCGTAATAGTGCTTAACATCTTTTCACATGGGTAGTGTAAAATATTTTTTGGCTAAATTCTTTATTTTGTCTATTTTAAATTAAATTGCTGGTCTATTTCTTACAGATTTTTAAAAACTGTTACAAATACTTTCTCCTAGTCTTAAACCCTTCTCGATAGCTATCTTCTATTGTATTAAAGTTTAAAATGTTTATATAGTCAATATATAGCATCTGGGTATGATAAAAAGCTTTCACTCTAAGATTGTATTAAAATTATCTCTATTCTAAGAATGCTTTTAAAGTTTTGTTTTTATATTTAAATCTTTACATGGATTCTATTTTTGTGAAACACAGAATGTAGAGAACTAATTTTGTTTCCAAATGGTCAGCCAATTGTCCCAATGTCATGGATCATAACAGGAATTAGGAGTATGCAGCTGTCTTTAGAATCTCGCTTGTCTACTGTTGCCTATACTACACTTTTAAATCATTAATCCTATCTTTTGAAAACCAGCATGGTGAACACTGCTTCATTGTTCTTCTTCAAATGTATTCTTACACATTTTCTCACCTAGGTGGACTATGTATATAGCTTATACATTTCAGAAAGATTTATATTTGCTTCTTGATTGGGGTTAGACTGAGGTTTTAGGTGAACTGGGTGGCTATACAGTTTTGTTTTTGTATTCAGAAGCTTGGCATGTTTATTTACTCGTCTTCTTTAGGGTATCATTTGGAAAAACTATTTTTTCATTTATACAGATTTGGTACAGTTCTTTTTAATTGGTTTTTACTAGTATATATAATTTATTCATCTTCAGAATACTCACTTTAGTGAACTTACATCCTATACATTAACCTTTTTCCCCCATTCGTTGTATTGAATTTTTAAGCTTGACAATTACATCATGTTTAAAAGACGAGTGTTTAAATTTCTTCCCTTGTATATTTACCACCTATTTCCTTTTTTCTCAAATTTTTTTCTTGTTTATCCGTCTAGGATGTTGTGGTATATGCTTTATTTGTTTGTATCCCAGCATCCCTTTCTGCTTCTTGTAGCAGCTTGATTGATTGTTTTTGTGAGATTATCTCATGTGAGCAATCATGGAAAAATGGTAAACCCTGGAACTCTGCTTCGTCATGGTGGAAGAAGAAAGAGCCTTGGACCTTCTGGTCATTAGACTCTTCCCTCCAGTTCCCTGCACAGCAGAGGGAAGTCCATGCCTAAGCATGGCCAGCTGGACTTACTTTCCTATTATTTTGGCCCTTGGACAAAGTGAATCATGGATAAATAAGCAAGAAAAGTTGGAATTCACTGATTCCAGAAACTAAGAAATTTCTTGTCTGTGTTTGGGCTAGGCTTTGCAGGCTTGTGGTTCATGAGTTTTCTAAAAAGCTTTTTAACAAATCATCTTTCCTTTTTTTTGATCAGCCAGAATTGAATTGTTTGCAACCAAGAACTCTTTTCTGATATAATTAGACTGCTTCTAATATTTTACCATCAAAAATGATTTGCATGTTTCTAATGGTTAACTTCTACCTTTTCTATTCCTAGGTAATAAAATATTTTCCAAAATTTAGAATGGGATTTTTATTTCAAAAAGATTTTTGAATTCCAAATGCATCTTCATATGTAAACCCTGCTACTTCCTTCTTTGTTGATGAGATTTCCAATGTTGAATTCTATGATAAGCCTTACTTGGTCATAATACATGTCTTTTAAAAATATAGTTCTACATTTGATTTATTAATATTTGATTTAGTATTTTGTATCTACACATATTATTATTATTAGCCAGTAGTAGTCTTACATGACACATAAGTTTTGTCCAATTTTGATAACATCACTGTGTTCAAGTTATAAAATAATCAAGAACACGTTCTCCCTTTCCTATGACTAAACTGGAATTGTTTATACATAGTAAAAATCACTTTTTCTTCTTAATTTTTCCTATAACTCACTTGTAAAGCCATCTGGATCTTCTTGACCCCTTCTCAGTAGACTGTTAGAGCTGGAGGAATAGCACTGACCTTAGAGTGCCTGCCTAGCAAGCACAAAGCCCTTGGTTCAATTTCCCAGCACCACATAAGCCAGAAGTGATGGTGTATGCTTATAATCCTAGCACTTGCGAGACTGAGGCAGAAGGATTATCCTGAGTTTGAGACCAGCCGGGGCTCCATACAGAATTCATGACCAGTTTGAACTACAGAGTAAGATGCTGTTTCAAAAAAAAAAAAAAAGACTTTTATAGGTACATTATTATTTCTTCAGTGGCCATTGGTTTCTTGGTGTTACCTTTCTTGAGTTGAAAAGATATTTTGTGTTTTCTTTAAAATACAAGCATTTAGGTTTCAAGTCTAGGTTGATAACATTTTACCTGGGATGTAGTATATGCCACATCTGTATGTAATTTTGCTTTATTTATTTAAATTTAATTAACCCTATCTATAGTTGTGTTCCCTTACTCACACCAAAGATGTTCATGTCTCTTTTGTCCCTCCTTCCCGCCCTTCCTGAAACTGTGAGCTAAAGGGAACCTGTTCTCCATTAAGTTGTGAGTGTTAGGTGTCGTAACCAGTGATGAGAACGTGACCAAGACATTCACTAATTATTTCCTTCTACTTCCATTTGGTGTATTTTGCTTTTGAGTTGATGAGTATTACAGGAATTAAAGACTGTTGCCTTCCCTGTAGGAGCTGCAAACATCCATCTCCCTTACACAGACACAAGCACAGGTTTTGAGTGGAGAATTAGTGCATAAAACTAACAGTTATGACATTTTGCAGCAAGACTAAATTCTTGAGACAACATTGACAGGATCACCAGGGAATCAGTGGCATCTCGTGTGTAGCTGTATCTTCTGCAGGTTAGTTCTGTGTCTCTCCAGACTGGCACTGATGGGGATTGTCTAATTGTAGCTCTGAGCCTTGTTCTACTGGAAGCCAGTGGTCCTGTGAGCTAACCGATGTTCTGATAATAAACTTTTTTTCTTGTTTAAGTCAGACAGCGTTGGTTTCTGTCACTTCCAACTAAGAATTCTGACTGAATACATGCTGTCTTTGTTTCTTTATAAATAGTGTGTAATTGTATTTTGATTTCCACTTTATCAGGAATTCGAAGAAGAATGTTTAAAAATATTTCCCAATTGGAAAACATTTTCTTTTTCCATTTGTTATTTATTTTTTTTGTGATGTGGTCAGTTAATGTGGCTTATATGATTTCTATTTTGTAGTTTATGGGAATTTTACCTGGGATGTAATATATGCCACATCTTACTACTGATTCGACAGCATATTTTTATTTTTTATTTTGTTTTAATATGTGTATATGTAATCCATAATGTTTAAATTGAACTCAGAAGGTTAAATATTTTTATTTTTGAGTATGACATTTTCTCTCTGAACATAGGCATTCATGGTTTGTCAATATTACTTTATATGCATACTTTTAAGAGTTACCAATATTCATAATCGATTTTAACTTTCATTAGTATAATCTTTTGTACCACTTATTGTTTTTATCCTGGAATTCTATTTTACTTAATATTACTATTACATCAATTCTTTTTCTTTTAACTGGGAATTATATCATTTTTTCTTTGAGACAGGATCTCGCTCTGTATCCTAGGCTAGTCCTGAACTCACTATGAAGCCCAGGCTGGCCTTGGACTCAGGACAGTCTTCCTGTTTTAGCCTCCCAAGTGCTGGGATTACAGATGTGTGCCACCCTTAGGTACTAAGCACTTGCTAGTGCTTGCTAGGCAACTGCTTGAACTGCTGAGCCATTCTTCCAGCCCCGATTATATCTTTAGTATACTGCTAGTTAAATTTTTTCTTTACAAGCTGCTTCTTTCATATATATAGATCTAACATTTAAAATAGGAAGGATGTAACATGTTTTATGAATATTGATATAGTTGATTACATCCTATTACTTGATATCTATTATTAATATTTCTTGTGTTTTCCCTTTTGGGTCTTTTGTTAGAAATGCTACATTTTCTTCATTTTTTTTTAATGCTCCTGAGGATAGAGCCCAGCGCCTTCACATTGAACTATATCCCCAGTCCATCTTTTACTTTTGATTTTGAAACCAGGTCTCATGAAGTTGCCAAGTTGCCCAGACTGGACTTGAACTTGAGATCCTTCTGCCTCGGTATCTCAGGTTACTGGGATTAAAGGCCTGTGCCGCTAAGTCTGGCACTTCATTGAATTTTTATTCAGTTTCTTCTTCATTATTATCCTTAACCTTTTCATCCCATATAGTTAAAAAAAAATTGCCTTCTACCTTCAGAGCAGTATTGTCCAAGATTTCTGATGACAGAAATATTTTAGTGCTGTCTAGTGCAGTACCCATGTAGCTGAGTACTTGAAATGTGGCTTGTGTTCTCAGAAACTAGGTTTAATTTAATTTTAATTAATGTAAATTAAATAGTCACATTGACTGCTTTTATGACAGTAATAAAAAGCACAGACTGGCTAGCTTAAATATCAGAGTTTATATTCTCACAGGCCTGGAGACTAGGAGTTCGTGATCAAGGTGTCAGTAGGTGTGATTCCTTTGGAGGCCTCACTCTGACTTGGGGATGGCCTCCTCTCAGGGTCTTCACAAGGTCTTTTCCCTGTGTGTTCATGGTTTTTGAATTCTATTCTTTTTTTGTAAGTACAGCAATCAGATTAGATTAGGACCCATTCTAGTGGCCCCGTTTGAACTTAATCACCCCTTTATCCTTTCTCCAAATGCAGTCACATTTGAGGTGCTAGGGATTAGGACTTCAACATATGAATTTTATAGGAACATATCAATAGTTCACTCCCTACTAGTCTTATTAGACTGCATAGGCCCATGGTAAATTTGTGGTTATTTCTCTTCCTTCCTCAGATGTACTACTAACAACGAGTGTTAACTTGCCCCTGGCAATCACCCCTTAACCACTTTCAGGAAAGACTGCCCAGCCGAAGTCCCCTTCTATCTGGCTTATCGTTTCTGTTAACAAGTTAGCTTAACCTCATGCATCTGGGCTGCTTATCATTCTTTTCAAGTTAACTGCAAGCTTATTATCCCAGCAAACACAGCCTGCCAGATCGTCACCAAGCCTGTTCCTTTTACCCAATAACTCCCCCCTAACTTTCTTCTTTTCTGATGGTATAAAAATTCCACTCAATAAACTGCCAGTGATGTGTCTTGGACTTACTCTGAATGGGTCTTTTTTGGAACCCTCCCAAATGTAAGTGGCTGTGTTTATTGATTATTTGACACCCATTTTTGCTGTAAAAGTAACAGTAGGGCATTTTGATTTTTCCCTTTTCCATCTCTGATCTGCCATACTGTCATTGTCTGGAATTTTAACCTCCATTTTTTCTTGCATTTTGTATTAGCAATTATTAGACTTAAAATTTTTATGTATTCATCATTTTTTTGGATTACAATATATTACTCTTTCTTGAATTTATCTTGTTGCCACAGTATTACCCTCAAGCAATTCTTTCATAGAAGGCCTTGAGGACTAGGAATAGAATTCTAAGTTCAAACTTAATAATAATTTGAAGGCATCATAGTGCTCTATTCAGGATCTTGGGTACCGGCTACGTATTCATCCCTGAGTTACTTTTAGCCTTGGTTGGTAACAGCTCGTTCCTGCCCACTCCCTTGGATATTGCTTTTTGTCCACTGAAACTTAACTCACTTGGTACATTGCTTACTCACTTCCCCGAGGGGTAGCTCTTGCCAACTGCGGGCCGTTAAGGGTGTGCAAAAGGCTTTCCTCTTTGCTTCTAGGTAGATGCAAGTCTGTAGGGAGTGCTCGTGTTTGGAGTTCTTCACAGAACCAGTCTAGTGGAAGCTGGACTCTGGCTGATATTACACTGTTCAGTTTAATTCACCTGTCCAAATCTGTTTCACTTCTGCCCTGTCTTTGTGGAGTGTGCCTTTAGGAAGTCACATGAATCCCTGTCTCAAGCTCTGCTTCTGGGGACCTCGCCCAAATCAACGCTGTTTCAGTATTTCTCATTGTTCCATATTTCACGCTTAGCTCAAGACACCGTGCCCAGCATGGCTTCAGGAAACGTTCCTAAATGGACAAGCCGAGTCATCTTCATTGGGCTGCGTACAGATAATATTATGTGCTCTCTCCAAATCTAATTTTTAGTTTCAAAATTAAATTCCAGATTTTGACTCTAAAGCTGTATCATTCCAGGGGCTTCTTAACCTCACTCTCATCTGCTAGGGACCCCTTATCAGGTGGTCCCGGTCACCTTCATCGGTTCTCAGGTCCTGGATTCTTGGCTAATTGAGAACAAAGCTGATGGAGTCCAGTGAAAATCCAAGTGAAAGTAAAGTTTATTCAAACACAGCAACAAAAAGCTCTCAGGTAGCTTGACAGGAGCTCCAGGCAGAACTGCTGGCTGCTTTAGGGTTTTTTCCTTTTTATTCAGTCAAGGTCTTCTTCGTGTTTTTTTCTCTCCTTCCCCTTGTTACAAAAACAAACAGACAAACAAACAAACAAATTGTGAATTTGGCTGTCTGTTTATCTGAGGCATGCAGGTGTCCTGGAAGAATTCTGACTTTCCCATGCTGGCTTCCCTTGGACTCCTCCTCCTATCTCGGCTCACGGACCCTCCTTCCCTATTTTAGCCTGCCTGTACACTTCCATGTCTAGCTCCTACACATCTGCCTTTATTTGTTAGTGTGCTGTTTGAAAAAATGCATTTGTGATGCCAACTACATTTTTACAACCAGTTTTAATACTGTCGTACAGTGCTTGTGCACTGTGTCATGTGTTTCATTTCTTAACTGGAATACAATTTTGTGGACTCATGTTTCATTATGTTAGGAATCTGGTACTTTGCCAGACACAAAATATAATTTTAAGTGCTGGTTTAGTTTAAAGGGATCATATTTGGGCATATATTTTTCTCTTAAAGAATTTCTTCCTTCCTTCCTTCTTTTTTCCCCTAGATCTTTCATTCCTGCTGGGAAATTCTACTTCCACAGCAACAAATGATCATAAAAGAAAGAGAATAACACGATCTTTACTTCAAATAACCAGAAAGAGAAGTGTTCTGAGAAGAAAGCTTGTAATTGTAAAATTATAAATAAGGTGAATGAATAAAGCAGATGGAAACTGTACAGAGAATAGTAAATTATTTCTAACGGTGTTAATAGTATTCTTGTACTTGAAGATGATTAAGCTAGCCAGCCAGATCCAGATGCTTAAACATTAGTAATGTGATAAACTTCAGAAGCTGAAGGCAAAAAGCATTAGGTCAATCCCAAGGGGCTTTGCTGGCTTCAGAGCAGTGCCTTCTATTTGATCAGAGAGGGCTGAGGTCCAGATCCTATTTCCTTAATGATTTGCCATATCATCAAGACTCCAATAAGTCTGTATGTGAGCATTGCTAGAGGTGACTTTCTCTTTAATTTCTAGAAAGTGTTCAATATTCAAGTAGTGATAAATTGAATCTGGCCCATGAAGAAAGGAGACAATAACATGATCCCGCACAGGCCATTCTCTGGAAAACCCAAAGAAAGTACAAATCACCTTCAGCCGCTGAAGTTCTGTGGGTATTTTTCTAAGCTTTGCATGAGAAGACATCAAATATATCCCCTTTATCGTCTAGCAGATCCTCCTATCATGGAACATGTTCACTTGTTCTTGAAGTTGGGGCTCTCTATTGGGAAAAAGGGGTGCCAAAGGGATGGTACCACACCCGAAGGTCAATGCTTAGTGTGGGAGTTCACAGGCACGGAAGAGGCTGCAATGTGGTTGGTGACAAGGGCTCTCCATGTCTGCATCTATGATATAAGGGGACTCAGTAGTCAGATTAAAGATCTTTTAGGGTCACAGCTCTGCAAATCTATAGTTCTAAATAAAAACAAAAGCTTTGGTTGTTCTTTATGTAGCTAGATGCTGATTATTCTTTATGTCAACTGTAGTTCTTTCTGTATTCTAGATAGTAGTCCTTTGCTGGCTTTTCATGTTGTAAATAAATATCTTCTCTTGCCCCATGGGCTATGTTTTCATTTTCTAATGTTGTCCTTTGATAAAAGTTCTTATTAAATGTAGTATAACATCAATCTCAATTTTTTATATATATATGAAATACTTCTTTATCCTTAGGTCACAAATATAAACTGTTACTTTTAAGGGTTTGATTTGATTTTTTTTCCAATTCACTTAGGTCTTTACTCCATCTTGAACTGGGTCTTATATATGATGTGATAAAGTGTACAATTTGCATTTGAACACCTGTCTCCACATGCTATATTGAAGACCTACCTGCCTTTTACTAATTGATCTGCCATGGTATCTCTTTTCAGTATTAATTGCTCATGTGACTGTGTCCTGTCTGGATTATCTCATTTTTTTCTACTTGACTCTTCTTACAAATATAACATCATTTTATTTGCTCTAGACTCACAACAGGTCCATATCCTTTGGAGCAAGTTCCTCTAGTCCTACTTTTTAAGACTTCCATGAATAAATGTTAAATTTTATTAAGTGACTTTTGCAATACTGAGATGTTTACATTATTTCCTTTATCCATATTATGATTTACACCAAACAGTTTTTCAAGCATTAATATAAATTTTATTTCCGGAAGAACCTAATTTTGTCACTATATGAGTTACCTGTTGCAGCAAAACCAACCCAACAACCAGGGGTCTTCATGAGAGCTGACATAGCACCTACTCCCAGGAATCTTGAGTCCTCTGGGTCTTGGTTGATCTAGGCTGGGCGAGTCTTTGTGCTGGGGCAGGTGATGCGGTTCAGGTCGACTGAAGGAGTGTGGCTGGGTTGAGGCACCTGTGTTCTATGTGTCTCTTACCATTTTTATTTTATTTTTCTCCATTTTATTAGTATGTGTATGTGATACACAATGGTTGCATTAATCATGAGAGTTTTGTGCACATATATATCACAACTTCACATTCCCTTCCCTGCCCCCTTTCTCACCATCCCACTCTCTCCCTCATCCCCCATGACTCCCAGTATCTCACTTATTTGGCTCTGTTATGTATTTATACGCTGGGTTTCTCATGTTAGAGAAACTATGTAATAATTAGTCTTCTGAGTCTGAGTCACTTCAGTAAGCATGATGGTTTTAAGTTGTCTCCATTTGCCTACAAAAGATTCAATCTATCTGGCAGAGTGGTACTCTGTTGTGTAGATACACTCCATTTAAAAAATCCACTGGAAATATCCTCTATTGATAGATAGAGGTCTTCCCAATACAAAGTTTCTTTGGCTTTATTTTTCTGCTGCTTTCCTTGTGGAGCATTAGTGCCCTCGTTGACCATACTCTTTGCTTTGCTACCTGAAAGCCTTTGCACCTGTCATGCCCTGGGGTTGAAATGCCCTTCTTCCTTCTTTCAAACATACCTTGATTACTTTTGCAAATACAGAGTTTTGGCAAGTATCTTAGTTACTTTTTCATTGCTGTGACTCAGTACCTGACATCCACAAATTTAGGAAAGGTTTACTTTAGCTCACAGTTTCAGAAGGGGGTGGCCGGCAACAATCGAAGTATGTGGCAGAGGCAGAGGTGGAGGCAGCTACTCACAACATCACAAACAGGAACGCAAGCTGAGACTAGTTGAGACTAGTCCTAGTCCTCACCCTCCACGGATGGCAGGAAGCAGCTTATAGATCCTTCCAGGTCTCATCCCAGTGATCAGACCCTCCTGCATCCAGGTGTGAAAGGTGTGGTAAACCCCCACTACATGCTGATGATCCAATTTACACACCAATAATCCAACTTGCACACCAATAATTCACCCCTCCATACTAGGCCCCAATCTACCAACAGCACACGGTTTCATAGACAATCCATTAGCATTCAAATATAAGAGACTTTTGGGAGGACGTTCCAGAGCCAAACCACAAAAGTAAGTAATGTATCTTTCCTATCTGTACTTCTGTTTCATGGCTTATTTAGAAAGCATCTCTTCGAAACCTCACACCAACAAGACATGATCATTCACTTTCTCTCTCCTTCTCTCCCTTTCTCTTTCTCCTACCCAGACCCCTTTAAGTTGAGGCTCTTCTGTTCTGCTGTACATTATCATTTGCTGTTAGAAGTAAGCTTCTTAGATGCAGAGACTCACAGTAAGCGTGTTTCTCCCATGATTCCAAAACCTGTGTTAAATACATGAGATATAGGTACAAGAAAAGCACCAGACATAATAAGAAAAAAAAAAACCCATAAATTTAATGGAATGGCGAAGATTTGCTTGAATATACAGTTGGCCCTCTGTCTCCTTGGGTTAGGCACCCCTGAATTTGAATCAAATAAATATCATATACTTCCTCATCTATGCCAAGTCCAAAGTATAAATAATTAAAAAAGCAAAGTAGAAAGAGATGATAGGAAATGAGAGGGGCCTTGTAGATATAGGGATGGGGGCAGACGGGCAGGGAGCAGAAAGGGAAGTAAAAATGATCAAGATACAATATGTATATGCTCTCATTCTCCAGGTTGAATGCAATTATTATGTATAAAACGTACTAATAAAATAATAATTGTGGGAAATACATAATTAGAACTACAGTGATTGTTTCTAATTGAACATGTATAGACTTTTCCGCAAATTATTCTAATATGTAATAATTACATTCATCTTGAGGAACTGGTGCATATACACACTGCATCTCCACCAGTTTTACTTCCCTTGCCCCTCCCATCTCCCTGTTTCCCTCCACATCCCCTTTTCTTTCCACAAAATCCCTCTCCCTGTTTGCTGTCATCACTCTTTTACTTATTTATTTTGGGTTTCTTATATTAGAGAAACCATGAGATATTTTACCTTCTGTGTTAGATTCATTTTTCTAAGCACAGTGGTCCTAAAGCCATTCATTTTCCTACAAACATCCAAGTTTATCTTTCTTTATGGCACAGTGGTACTACTACTACTACTACTACTACTACTACACACACACACACACACACACACACACACACACACACACACACACACATTTTCTTTATCCATTTATCTCCTGGTAGGTTTCTTGGCTGCTTCCAGGATTTAGCTGTTATGAGTTGGGCTGCTCTAAACACAGGCATGTATGTATCACTGTTACATAATATCTTTAACTCTTTGGAAAGATATTCAGAAGAGGTAGAACTGGGTCAAATGAAATATCTATATTCAGGTTTTTGAGGAAACGCCATATTGGTTTCCATAAGGGATTTGAGCATCTGTAGGTTTTTGGTGTCTGTGGGAGTAGAGGAGGGGAGGGGGTCCTGTAACCAATGCTATGGTTACCAAGAAGCGTCTTTCCTCAGTGTTAAGTGTATGTGAGATTACGTATGGAGAAAATAAACAGGAAAAATGTGAGGCTTGTATGTAAGCAGCATTTAGGAACGTTCTATTTTGCAGAAGAAAGAGAATGATTCAGAAAGTACAAAAGTGATTGATTTATCATCGTTAACCTTTATATAAGGGAACTAAGTTAAATTTTGTAGGATTATTATCATGAAAAATAATTAGAGGGCTGGAGATATAGCCCAGTGGTTACAGTGCTTGACTTGTTAAGTGGGAGGCCCTGAGTGTGATTCCCAAGCATCGCATAAACTGGGCGGCTGGTGCACATCTGTAATCCCAGCTCTCTGGAGGCTGGGGTTGGAGGGTTACTGTGAGTTGCAGGCCGGGCTGGGCTCCATACTGAGTTCAGGCCAGCCTGGACAGCGGAGCAGAGCAAGACCTGGTGTCGAGAGAGAGACAGAGAGAGACAGAGACAGAGAGACAGAGACTTAGAGGAATTCTTTTAGGATATAAATAAACATCAGCTAAATACAAATTGCACAGTTGAAAGTCACCCAGCAGTGCCTGACACTTAACATGAGAATTTTTCAAAATCTTGTTTTCTTTTGCGAGGACCCCAGACTAAACGTGATTATTTTTGCAAATGGCACGTCCTTCCGCTTCTGCTCCGGGTAGGGCTTCCGTGTCTCCGTGGCTTCGCTTTCATGTGCGACGTCGCCCGCGCTCCTGCCTGCCAGGTGGACTTGGCGCTGCCACAATGCCGCAGCTTTGCCGCTTCGTGCCCCTCGGGTATAAAGCACCTTGTATTTGCACAGCGCTTTCAGCTTCTTCAAAGCCTGCTTCTGTCATTCATGCTTACGGCTCTGTGAAGTAGGTTTTCCTCCTCAACTTTTACAGACAAAAACAGTGAGCCTCCGAGAGGTTAAATGCTGAGTTAAAAGCCCCATGTTTCTCCCAGTAGCCCACACCTCTTTCTTTTATTGAGTGAAATTATGTGGGCACGCACACAAGTTTTCCTGGAAGAAACACAGAGCAAGAGGACGAGGCAGGGCTGCGTGATACGACGGTGTGCTACTTGGCTCCGTGGTGGGGACCGAGCGCGGCGGGAACAGTAGTTTGTTCAGAGAAAGCTGGTGTGTGAGTTCCTGTGTTTTCTGCTCTGTCCTTCAAACTGTGGGGATGGGCCAATTTCCAAAATGATTTCAGACCATTGAGTTACTCCTTTTTCAAACAGTTTGGCGATCTGTCTATTTAATTTATGCCAGATGCTTCCTTACAGTTTTATTGCCATCCATGGACTAATACTCAGATGTGAAAATTTTAGTTTTAAACCTGAGTTTTGAGCTCTTAAGCAAGACTGTTTCTTTTGTTGATAGCAAAGTAAACACATCTCTAAATGAGAAGCCAGGGCTTCTTTCATATCATTTTCTCCAGCTGCTACTAAATCCCCAAATTATCCCAGTGGATATGATGATGTTATTCAAGAATTTGGGGGAGAAATGAAGAAGAGTGTCTTTACATCTTCTTATTCTTCGGTAATTTCTGTACAAATTTCTTGGAAGGTGAGATTTTCTTTCATTGTATCTGAGAGAGAAACTTATTTCTTCTGTTTAATCCAAGATTTCTAGACAAATTTTATCTAGTTTTGTGGCTGATTTTTATGGTTTTATCCTTTAAGTCTATTTCGTTCCTTAGTTTTGGAATTAAAGAATTGGCCTAAAGTAAATGTTTGCTGTCAATAAGGCTGATTCCAAAATCAGTTTTTGACTGATGAATTTCTTTTAATCTTAGAGAATTCTTATCATTCTCCCCTGGGCTGTATAAGTTTTTTCCTGTTGTCTCCACTGTGATGTCTTAATTGTAGACGAGAATATTCATTGTGCATATAAAAGAGACCTCAGCTATGCTTCTGCACAGGTATTCAAATGACTCAAAGTGTTTCTTGGATCTAGTTTTTGCAGAAGGAAAGTAATAAGCTTAGGTCCTACGCAGATTAGGAGGGAGCTGGAAGAATTCTTGTCTTGAGTTAAGAGGTGCTAGACTTAAGTGTCTAGGTCAACAAAGGGGATTTAGAGAGGAATAAGATTATTAATGACAACTACTTGAAAGGAAGTTTGTATATATAGCCTAGTATAGTACAGAGGAGTTGGACTTGGGGACAGTAAAGTTCTAGGCCTTTTTCTGCTGCTTGGATAAATGGTTGGGTATTTCTGAAATTTATATACATAACTTATAAAATAGGAATAATAACATTTCTCAGAGGTATTCTGTGTGTCACTATGCTGTTGCTAAGTAACAAACCATCTCAAACGTAGTGGGTGGAGGCAATAATTTATTTGTCCACAGTTTGGGCTGGGTTCAGCTGGGCAGGTCATCTGTTGGCCCTGCAGGGGCAGTGGTCTGGGGCTTGAATAGGTTTGGGTGATTCAGGATGGCAGTGGCCAGCTAGATTGTCAGCAGGGAATCTTAATTCTCTTTGTAGCTAGAGATCTTATGTGGTGATAACAATAATTCCCAGAGGACAGGTTCCAGTGGGCAAGTTCATACTATGCCTGTGTGTCATATTTGTTGATACCTTTTTGACCAGATTAAGTAACAACCTCAAGACCAAGGTCAATGAGGAAGGGAACTTTGCCAGATGGTGAAGGCTTGACTTATATGGGACCATTATTGTGACAACGCACACATTCTGTCCGTTAGATGTGACAATACGTGGGAATTGGTTTTAAAGTGTGGTATAAATGTAACTTTTGTGTGGTGTGTATGCAGGTTTGTGAATGGTTCTCATCAGGGGGTTGGGGGTAGAAATGATGCTGGCAAATTTTCAGAGACATTGAATTTATTATTATAAAAATAATTATCTTGTTATGCCTCTGAATTTCATTGCTAAATTAAAAATAATTTAATTCTGGTTGGCTCACAGATGTAGTATAGTAAAACTTGGGTAATGTGACCAGTTTGAGGGGAGGAGTTTCGACCAGATGTCGAGAAGATTAGAGAGAGAAATGCACACCACTACAAAGAAGTGATTGTCCAAAGCTCGGTGTTTTCGGAATTTACCAGACTGATGGATTATTTAGTCCCTCCTCCCTGTGTAGAGATCTATTCTATGTGAATTTAATTTGAAAGTCAGAAAAACAACGGTCAGTGTGACAAGAGCTTTTCATACCTCCTAACTGTGGGTGGAGATTGTGGAAAGACAGTCCGTCTGGGCAGAGTTAATGGGACCCAGCCCCAGAACCAGGGGGACCTAATGTAAGTTCAGGGGACCTAAGAAGGCAGAAATCAAGATAGTCACCTTTGTCTGTGGACTAGGCAACAATGTAGAGGGAGGAGGACAAATGGCATATGAATTTTGGAGTAATATAACTCAGTCAGGGCTAGATAAGTACTTAGATTTTACCTGTTCTAAGTACTCTTAAAGGTAGCTCTCAAAGAATCTCAGGATGCAGAAAAATTTTGCAGAAGTTCAGCAAACATCTTGAGCCACCAAGTCTCAGGTTTGAAGTCAGGGATAACAGTGAGACTGAAATAAATTTGTTAAGTCACAAATAGCTCAGGGACTGAGGTGAAAGTGGCAGGCATCAGGTAAGGAGCTTCGGAAGGCTGACACAAATTCCTGGTAGGATAATGGTTCTCATATATTGGTAACTGTCAGGGTTTTCTAGTTAAAAATGCATGTCTCTGGTCTCACAGCCCCAATAAATTCAATGTCTCTGAAAATTTTCCAGCATCATGTCTACCCCCAACCCCCTTGTACGTTGGGTGTAGTGCCCAGGAATTTGCATTTTCTATAAACAGCTTAAAGCTGATATCTACTCTGTGTGGATCAATATGTGTAGTACACCTATGTCTATATTAACTTTAAATTAGCTGAAGTTAAGTCAACTTAAAAAGTTAATGGTTTGTCCATTCACCTCATCCTAAGGGCTGCCTGTAGCTATGAGCCATGATATTGGTCAGTGCAGAATTAGAACCTCCTGACCATTGCTAGTTAAGGCATGTAGTCTGTGCTTTCTTGTCTTCCCATCATATCCGGTTCTTTTGGTTTGATGCTGTCTTTCCAGGTCCATCACCACCTCTCCTGCTTCTCAGAGAGGTTTCCTAATGAGCACAATCGTTCAGGACCATGGACAATGACACACACACACATTGCCCCTTCCCACAAGTAATTTTTGTTATACTGTACTTATGTACTGTTTTATACAGGTGAGAAGCCAAGACTGATGGTTAAAGTAAGGAACCCAAGACAACAAACTGCTGACACAAGAGACTTTGAGCTAGACTGAAAACTTCAGTCCATAATTTAATAGCTCAGCTCTAGTGACTTTGACATTTGCTCTCTCAGCTTTTCTTCTCAAAGAGAAGCGGGGGAAAGCACACCTTTCTATTCAGAACAAACACCAAAGTGTTGATGTAGGACTTGGAGGTAAGAGGCTTGCATAGAAAGAGCCAAGTAATATGAAATTCTTGGTTGCTGTTTACTTGCAGTGGACTCATGAGAATGTTAGTTAACTTCCTGATCCGTAAAATATCTATAATACTGTGGTAATAATTTAATAATAATAATACGAGTGGTAGTAAAATATAAGTAAAGCACCTAGCAAAAAGCCTATAACCTAGGAGGCATCCAATAAATATCATTTCTATTTCCATTCTTATAAGTTGAACTTCATACTTCCTAATGTGACCAACCCCCAACTTCTCATAGTCTTCTTTTTGGTGGCAGTGTCCACATCTAAGCAGGATCTAGCAGAACTAGGCAAATCAAGTATCTAGAAGAGTTTGGAGGTGTCCCAGAGCTTGTGGACAGCACCCCCACAGTTACTGGGACTTGGATCATCAGGGCAGAGTTTCCTCCTCACCCCTACTAATATCCTTCTTTTCCTTTCCTCCAGTTTATTCCTTCTTTTTTCCTTTTTAAACCTCTTTCTATTCTTTTACTCTTCCTTCTGCCTGTTTTGCTTCTCTCTTTCCTCTTCTTCCTTTCCCCCTTTTCTTCATGTTCCCCCTTTCCCTTCTGCTGCTGGTGTGAGACTTCCTCTGTGCAGAAACACCCCTTAGCAAGCTTTGTCAATGTACTGATTTCAGAACCTCCAGCGGTAGCATGCTGACCCACTGAAGAGCCTAGGTGGTCATTTCATTTCCCAAAGATATCTCTTTCCATGCGGTCCTGGAGGTTTAACCAGATCAAGTGATGATCAGCTCAAGATGATGCTTTGATTCCTGGTGGATATGTCCTGTACTGAACATTGCATTTTCATTCAACTCTCAACAATAATACTTACAAGTGTATGGTACTCAGGATAGCTGCCTCTATCAACTTTTGGGTTATTGTGAAGGTAGCATCTCTATAGGATGGTGGTCTAAGTTTCAAATAGCAGAAAATCCTCTTAGAGCAGAAACTTTTTAAATGATGGCGTTTGAGATTGCCTAACCTACAATATGCATTGCTATGTTAAAGTAATTGCAGTAACCTATGAACTACATGTTGAAGTTGTTATAACAACCTGTAACCTGTATTTTAATGGACACAAGTATGATTGTACGTAGTTAACATGGAAGATCTGGGTTCAAAGCCCCATCAGGTCACTTCCCAGCAGTGTAGTATTGAGCAAGTCACTCAGCTTTTCTGAGCCTCAATATATCATCTATCAGGTGAGGATAATACCAACCTTGTATGGATGTTGTCGAGATTAAAGATGATAGTTAGTGCTTGGCATAGAAATGGTGGACCTGATTTATATTGCCTGTGTTTTCTCAGGTCTGGAAAAATTTAGGGGCTCTACTATTTTATTAATAATGATAATGAATGTCACTATTAAATCCTAATAAAGATAAACATAAACTCATACAATGCCATCTTGTTTTTATTCTTCACTACGAAGATGGTATGTACCACTAGTGCTAACTATAAGGGAGGCGGAGGCAGAAAGATAGCTTTAGCTCAGGAGTTCGAGAGCAGCTTGGTCACCAAAGCAAGACTCTGTCTTTATAAAGCAATACAATTAAAAGAAAGCGATATGTCAGATTACCATGTTTTTAAAAGTGTTGCAATTGGAGAAAAATAACTTTCCTTTGAAATTGCTCTAAAATTATGTTTTTTCTTTCTGCATAACTTACTGTCTCATTTTAACCAGGTGAAATATGCTCACCAGAGAATGCATTTTAATTTGCTTTGTTTTGACTTAATGTGTTACCTGTGAAATTATTGGGAGCAAAATATTGACTTTTTTGTTAAGGAAGAAGGGGTGTATTTTGAAGTTCTTCTTCAGTTATTTTCACACTAACTTATCATTAGAGGGAGAAATTCCCTAAGAAATCTTTCTGCTTTGCTTTTATGGCAATAAGCAGAAATAAAATAGATTAAAGTTGAATTTTTCTAGTAATTATATTTGCTTGTTTTGTGGAGGTGGTAAATTAGAAATCTTAGATATTTACTAAATATAATATTTGCTGTGGCATATTTGTACAGCAAAACAGAATATATTACTTGAAAAAACTTATTTTTCTAATGCTTTTGTCTCCCTGCCCTGGCCCAGTGGAATTTCCCTTCCTCTTTCATTACATCTATCTTCAATATCAGGCAGCAAACATGGCTTTTTTTTTTTTTTTTGCTGTCCTTTGTACAGAACAAATATAGACAATTGCTCACAGTGGAGACTATGTTTAATCTCTCTAAATACCACAAGTCCTTTGCTTCTGTGGCAATGTATCTCACTGGGGCATATGGTGGTGATTTCAGAAATGAAATGCAGACCAATGTTTGAGAATAATAAATTTCATTTTTATAAGTAAAAAACAACAAAGTCCTTTTATGGATATTTATTTAAAAAGCAACGTATCTTTCTGTGTAACAGATTTTTGAATGCTTCCTAAAGTAGACCACCCAGACATATTTGTGAGTTTCAGTGTTGGCTGATCCATGTGGAACAGAGACATCAGTCAGTTTGGTTCTCCTTACCTGGTCACCCTGGGGTAGAGGACAGGAAAGCAAATGGCAGGTGGCCACAATGTGACACACCAGAGAAGGTAATGAACTGATGCAGAACAACTGAGATGGTGTAGAAAGGTCAATTTATAGTTAGAAGAAAAATAAGGAAACAAACTTTCAGGAAATAGACCTGGTTGTATTCTGGATGTCTCAAATGTTCCTGTTAAATTATGAACTTCTAAATTTGGTGCTCTCTCATCTTCTTCATAGTTTTATCCTCAGAGCTGCATTGTAAGGAATAATCATTTTTTCCTATTCTAAGCTTTATATGCATGGAATCCCACCTAAGCTTTCATTTGTAGTTGCTCCTTCAGATTTTTGAGATTTATCCTTATTGACTCATGTCTCAGGTCCCTCGTTTTCTTTGTTGTGGATGACTCCAGTATGTGACCATACCATCATTTTAACTATGGTTGATGTTTGTGTTGTTTCTTGTTTCTTTTGTATTGTTAAAAGTGAGGGGTTATAAATATATAATGGTATACATCTCTGGCTTGTATTGTGATGAGTGTCTCTAGGGAATCCTCTCTTCTCTCTCCTTCCCTCCCTTTCCTTTCTGTTCTTCCCCCTCCATCTTTCCCCTCCCCTCATTCTTCTTCCCCTCCTTTCCCTTTTCTCTCCCTAGTTGGTGCCACTTGGAGCAGAAGAATCCCCCAATTGAGCCCCTTCTTTAATGTGTGACCTGAAAACTCATGAAATACAACATGAGTTTTAAACCACTAAGTTTTGGGGGTATACAGCTCGAAGAACAGGGTTTCAAGGACATTGGTTGAAATGGTACAATGCTCCATTATTTTTCTAGGTAAAGTATGTTCCCATGTCTGACTCCAGTAGTGGAAACTCCCTGCTTTTCCAAGGACTGGCAGCCATTCTGACAGAGACTCATGGGTTTTAATCACATCAGATGATTTATCCGACTCAGCCTCTGAAATAGCACCAACAGGTAGGTTGTAAAAAACTTAAATATCTAGACTTCAATAACAACAGTCTCAAAATGTTTAGTGTTTCTCTGTCAGATAGCTTCTCTTTAATTATATTACTTGCTAGTATAACCTTACTATTTTCGGTGAAAATATCCTTATAAGGTAGTACATCCTTCTGTTGTGATTGCAGTAACATTGTAAAGCTTCGGGTGGCATCTCTTAGTTCTAGTCTCTTAGGTTTTAGTGAAAAATTTCACGTCTATGCTATTATGAATTTACTGCCTTCATATCTCCTATGTTATCATCTTCAGTTCCTTGAATTCAAAGATTTTATAATAAAATTGGTGAGCTTTTCCCAATATTTTTGAGTTTCTAATACATATTTTCTTGAAGTTTGGCAATTAATGTATGGGATAAAATAATTTTATGTTCCATATTCTGTCTGATCCTAACCTTCCCTTGGGCTTATATTTCAAAGCACCCTGTTAGGATGATGTGGTGAGCTTCTGCCTTCCTGCTGATTAAAGAGCTCTCTCAAATGAATGCTCATTGGACAAACCCTATAAGTCTACCTGACCTCCTTTCCTTTTCTCTCCCTTCTTTCCTTCTTTTATTTATTCACTTATTTAAAAATTACCATTTAAAAATTACTCCTCAGGGGATTGAACTGCCTTTTAAAGGTTTGATTTCTGCGTGGGGTCCCAGCTTGAATAGCACCAAACCAACTTAATTCAGACCCATGAGCCTGCATCCACCAGACTTCTTTGCCAGGTGATACTTGCTAAAATCACAACTCAATCAGATCAAACTCCCCAGAAAGGTCCTTAGTATAAAATTAGTGAGCACCCCTGGTGTTTCTCCTGTCTTCCCCATTTCTTTGATTCGAAAAACAGTACTTTTAGAAACATAATTTCAACTTCTTTTCACTCTCTTATGGGACATGTAGCAGAGTCTAGCATGACTCCAAGGCCAAGCTCAACCAAGATGATCACCCCACCCCACCCATGAAACTTGAGAAACAAGCACAGCTATCTTTATTGTGTAAGTTCAAACACACATGATAAAAAGATAGAAAATAACCTCTTTGTGCTCATCACCCAGCTTCCACAATCATCTGTACTTGTCCAATTTTACCCATATTTCTAGACATTCATACCTCTACACTACTGAATTCTTTTATTTATTCACTTACTTTAAAAATTAAAAACGTATCACATCCCTTTTCCTTCCTATCCCTTCATCCCTCTTCCCTACTGGATTCTTTTAAAGCACACCCCAAACATCATAATATTTCATCCTATATACTTCTGTATTTACCACTATATTTTAACCATAATACTATATCATGACTACAGTAGTTATCAAGAATTTCAAGAAACAGTTTAAACTATCTCAAGAAACCAGCTTGACCCTACATCGTATTTTTAATGGAGGTCTGAATTTCCTTCCCTGAAATGCATTGCCTCTCCTATTCACACAGTATTATATCATCTAGCAGTTCAGTCTTCATTCACTTCACTCACACCCTACTGAAAGAGGTTTAAAGCTCATTTACAGACTCTGCTTCCTATGTAGTCACCTTTTAAAAATATTAGCATTAAGTAAAATCAATTCAAGCACTAGTCTCTGGGTGAAAACTTTGTTGTTGACCCATCTTCATCCAGGGAGAACTCTATTCAGTCTGTACTACTTTGTCTATGTTTATGAAGCCATTGCCTATTCACAGCAAAATATGTGTCTACACAGTCCTTTTCAGCCTCTGTTTTTAAAAGTGAAAAAAAAAACTAACATTATCAAAAGATTTTTAATTAGCTTTGTTAAGATATAAATTGCATATCATAAATTCATTTATTTTGGCTGGACAATTTAAAGAGTTTTGAAAAATGTTGGTAGGTACGTAATACTCACCCAATCATGCTATAGAATAAGTTCTTTATCCCAAAAAGTTTCCATATGCCCCTCTGAGAACTCCACTGTGGTAATAGCCATATGATTTCTGTCGCTGCAGTTTCACCTTTTCCAGAATTTCTTATGAGATTCTTTGTGTCTGACTCTTTTTCAGCATCACGTTTTTGTGATTCATCGCTTGTATCAGTCATTTATTTCCTTCTGTTGTTATTACTCCAAGCTACCACAGTTTATTTATTCATTTACCAGTTGATGAATAAGTGACTCGTTTCCAGTTTGAGACTGTTATGAATACATCTTCAATGGATATTTGAGTATAAGTCATTGTGTCAATTTGTTTTAATTTCTCTTAGGTAAATACCTAGGAGTATTGAGTTGTGTGTATGCTCTACTATATGGGAAATGGAAAAACTGTTGTCCATAGTGTATGAACCCATTTGCATTCCCACTAGAATAACATAAAAGCTCTTGTTTCTCTGTATCCCCAACTGTTGTCACTATTTACTTTTAGCCATTCTTGGGGTTCTGTAGTGGTGTCTCATGATTTCCCTAATGGGCAGTCATAGTGAACATCTTCTCAAGCCATTATTTGCCTCATATAACTTGCAAAAATCAGCGTTCTATGTGGATCTTTTGCTCATTTTAAAAATTGTGTTGTTAATTTTGTTTGTTTTTGAACTGTGAGTGATTTTTGTTGTGGACACAGTTTCTTCTCAGACAGGCATTCTGAGAATTTTCTCTGAGTCAACAGGTTACCTTCTTACTTTCCCAACAGTGAGTTTGGAAGGGGTAAATATGTTAAACTTTGATGTAATCCAATTCGCCAGCTTTTTCTTTTTAAAAATTATGTTCTTGAGTTCGGTTAAAAATCTTTGTCTAAGTCAAGGTCACAAAATTTTTCTTTTTTTTTGTAGAAATTTTATAATTTCAGACTTTACACTTAGGTCAATGATTCTTTATGATTTCTTTGGGATCGACATATATATGTATATGTGTATATACATAATGAAGGTTGAATATGGGTATTCATTTTTTTACAACACCATTAGATATTAATAAGGAAATGATAAGCAACTGGTGGTTTATATATATTTGGTATGTTATATAATCATTAAAATTTAAATCTGAAGACTATAAGGCAACAGGCAATTGAAAGTGTCAAATAGTTTTTAGCTGAGTTGAACCAAGTTGTATCTCTATCAGCCATGGTTGAGAGTATCCGTTTAACTACATCTTGTTGCAGGGGAGACTTAAAAAAATATACAGGATAGTGTAATCTGGGATGTATGTGCAACTGAGGATGATATAATAAAGCCAGTTCGAGTGGCTGAAATGGTATCTTATTTTAATTTTTAATTCTTTTATTACTAGTGACACTGAATATTTGCTCACCTATTTTTGGTCAATTTTGCATTTTTTGTGAGCTATTTTTCTCTTTAAAAGGAATGGGAGCAATGTGAAGAATTTGATTCGTTCAGAAGGCATCTGTTTACTATGTTTTTGTTCTCTTACTAGAACATTAATTTATTGTGCCCCAACTGGCTTATGAAAGACTTTAAACTTTTACTTTACATTTATACTTGAAAGTATCACAAACTATTAAAGAATATTTGTCTTTATTGGGAAATTAGTAAATTATCTGTAATACTTAAAATTAGAAGAAGCTCATCACAACTAAACTAATTTGAACACGTGTATATTTGTCATTCTTTCCCCATATTTCACTATTGTTCAAAACGTCTTTTATTAGGCAGGGCATTGGTTGCCTTATTTTATTTATTGTATTAAATATTCTAAAATATGTATGCCACGCATGCTTGAGCACCATATATTTAATTGTTTTATCCTTCTTGTTCTTGGGGGCATCTGCTTCTATAACTTTTGACATTCCATTTTTGAATCAAGAAATAAAAATAAAATAATAAGCTCAGGACAAAAGAAAAACACTAAATATGTAGTTAAAAAATGGAAAGCACTCATCACCTGTTATTAAAATGTTTTTCTAACATATAATAATGGGATGCAGAGACAGAGTACATCCATGTGTTCAGGCATGGGGTTGAGAGTAAGGTCTCACTTCAGTCATTTGCCAGAAGCTCAAGTTATAACACAATTTGAAAAAGCAGAGAGAGGGGTGGGGGGCACAGTTCAGAACAAGGAAAAGGCAGATATCTCCAGCAGAAGCAGAGCAGGGTGCTGGTAATGGTATTTGGGAGATGAGGGAGATGGATTTCAGGGAGCACGGTGTGGGTTTGGAAGAAAGGCAAGGAAAGGCCATGAGGAAAAGGTAGAACCAGATCACAGGTGCCTTAATATCATGGTGAAGTGTTTGAAGTTTTGGTAGCAATGGAAGGATACAAATTCAGACATAATAAAAATAACAACAAAAATGGTTTGTTGAGAGAATTAGTTTGATCCATAGCCAGGCTGAGTTACCCCTTCCTCTACAGACCAGGTGTATTTATGCTAACGAGTCTGACCAAAGCAAGCAGAATGATTTCAGCCACCACTTAAGCAGAAAGGAGAATTTGTATCTTTAAGACAGGATGCCTGTTACAGTCTGCAGCGGTAGAGCTGCCTGTAGAGACAGATGTTGGTCTGTGGCGGCATCACTGTTGGTCAGTTCTGAGCCTGGTCACTGTGGCGTGGCTGTGCCTGCTCGGTTCTTGCAGGCCTGCCATCCTTCTCCAGAGCCGATCCAAAGAAGCACTTAAAGCCAGTCCGGCGATACGATGACAAAGATCTTCAACGCCCTGGCCCCAGAGCGACTCTGAGTTTCTTTGTTGGGTCATTAAAAATTAGCTTCTTCAAAATTAGTAGTGTCTTAGTTACTTTCTCATTACTGGGACAGAATACCTGAGATCCACAACTTTAGGGAGGAAATTTTTATTTTAGCTCACAGTTTTAGAGGGTCCCAGAGCATTTATGAGTGGGCGGGCAGCTGGAAATGGCGAAAACACATGGTGGGGTCAGAGCTGGAGGAAGGGCTCCTCTTGGCTTGGCAGAGCAGAGTAAAACCAGACAGAAAAGGTGGAACCAGCATGCGTTCCTCCGGGTTAAACCCCGAGCATCTGCCCCTTGCATGCAGGCCCCACATCCCAACTGTACACGGCTCCGCAGGTGTCCCACCACATCCAAGCATAGGCTTTTGAGAGAAGCTCTAGATTCAAACCGTAACTATTAGGTTCTTACTTAAAATAATAAAAAATTCAACCGTGTGATGTATTTGTTTCTTGAAAGGCAAGCAAAGAGTGGCTACTGTAGTCTATTTTTGATTCTATTTTAGGCAGTGGAAAAAGGCCCAGGATAGGCTATTCCATTCCTACCCTGATTAGCACCTCCTCTGTAAGTAGACGAGGTCACATGTTGTATGATCCAGGATTTGCAAAATCACATTTGCTTATTAATGACTGCACAAGACTAGAGGGGATGGGGAAGTGGAAAATGACTACCAGTAGGCTCAAGATTTTGTTTGGGGGTGGTAGGTATTCAGGACTAAACAAGAGTATGTGTATATAAAAATAAAAAGAATAGAGTAGCTGATCATATTGTGAGTACTTGGCTGAGACATTTCCTTAACATTTCACTAGATTTTTAATGTTTCAAGATTTTTCACTTAAGAAAGATGAGATATCATCTCAGAAGGACATACATCTGCATATGTTAATATTATACAATCTGTACCTAAAAATTATGTGTTAATTGTAGACTACATGCCAGGTACTGTTTTAGGGGCTGTTACATTTAACAAAGCAGATAGATATTACTGCTCCAATAATGTGTTTATCTTAGACTTGAGTAAAACCGAGTATATAAGATTGATGAGAAAAGAAAGAATTAAAAAAAAAGAATAAGGCTTGGGTAATTCCCTTTCTATTGAAGGGAAATAGAAAATAAGCACTAATGGTTCATGTTTCTTTTCTTGGGTGATGATGTTTTAAATAGTTGCACAACCTCGCCAACACACAAACTGTTGATTGCATGCTTTAAGGGGCTGAATGTTATTTTATACGAATTTTAGCTCCAGGTGTGCATGTATATATGTATATATGTATCTCCTAGAAGTTAGTAGTGTCAAGGCATAAGGATCAGGGATTAAGGGGTCAAAGGGCCCATTACCAGATTAGAAAATTGTTGGGGGTTGGTGAACAAGACTATGGGTGTGGAGGAAATGTAACCTCCAAGGGCCAGCAGAAATAATTGTCTTGAAGTGGTAAATACTAGTAGGGCTTATCTGGAAGTGAAGTGTGTCATCACTTTCAAATGGAGAGGTGTAGGCAGGGTAGTAGGTGAGCGTGTGAGGCTCAGCTCTGGGTTGCTGGCAGCTCCAAAAGTGAGACAGTTCCAGAAGGTTGTGCCCATGCCTTGTTTGTTGCATGCCCAACTTCAATGAGACTTGCTGGGGTTGTCCTGTACATCCCCAAGGTAGATCAAGCTTATCATTTGTAGGTGGCATTGATGATACTCCTCCTATTGAATTTAAATGGCTAACTTTTCTCCCGAGGTCTGGAAAATTCCTTCTCACTGAGGGGAAGGAGTTATGGGGCTGTGAAGAGGGATTAGAGAAAGTCTTGTGGACAGTAGGATGGGAGCAGAGAACAAGGTACCAGTAAATTAAAAAACTGGCCAGGTCTGACTGCCACAGTTTAGAAGGACTAAGTTTGGGATGTCGCCTGAACACGGGTATGTAAAAGCTTTCCCAGGTGGTTCTCGTGAGAAGCAAGGTTTGGACACTTTTGTACTCTACTACTACTGAAGACATGTAAGTAGCCTGAGCCACTCCCTGACTAGCAGGAAAGAGCCCTGCGCCTGTGGGCATCCCTGGCAGAGTGTAGCTCGTGAACTGCGCAACACAAAGGCAAAAACTAGGAGAGGTTCCAGTGACATCACTGAAAGAATTTTTACTGAGATATTTTTCAGTCCCTAACGTCCTTAATCCCATTAAGCTCTGGGCTAGACGCTTTCTCTTTCTTTTTGGCATTATACCATTTTACATATTTTTGTAACTTTTTCTCTTCGCCATGTCATCTCTTGGCAGGTTCTTTCTGTGTATTTAATTTCTCATTCTTGTTTTTGATGAATGAAGCCCAGGCAGCGCCTGTTTATATGCTTTGCTAAACCTGCTGTCCCCAGGTTCTTGTGTCTTGGATTTGAACATCACATAGGTCTGGGACGGAAGGGAGGAGAGGCAGTCCTTTGCCCGGTACGCTGTCCAGATCAGCACTGACCTGTTTTTCACTTGCGTCATTGGAAACTAATCTCTCATTTGTTCTTCATTATCATTCCAAGATCTCTCTGCATTTCTCCTCTGCTCTTCCTCCTTCCATTTGTTGCTTTCCAGGCTTCTCGATTATTGAGTAACTCTGCCCAAAAGAATTTCCCCAGAGGAGCTGGATTGCATTTTTCTCAAGATTTAAGAAATATTGTGCTTACTCATGGACAATGTGACAATTTGTGTCTGGGCTGGCCTGTTTTTGCAGCACTCCCTTTGCTTTGCCAAGATATTTTTTGAAATATGACTTAATATCTTTGGACTTCCCTTGTCAAGCTATTAGTGTATTAAATCCTGTCAGAACCCAAGTAACAATGGCTTATATTACAATTGCCTTAACTAGATAGGTTTGAAGCTTTTGATATTTTTCACACACAAGTCTACCCACTGCTTGTGTTCTCTTTACTTTTCTAATTATAAAATAATATACTGGGGCTGAGGGCATGGCTCAGATATTACAATTAAGGAGCATTTTCAATTTTTTTCTAGAAAAGTCAAATCCATTGATTCAGATATGATAGCACGTACCTGCAGTAGTCTGTGAGGCTGAGGTAGGAAGATTCCAAGTTTGAGCTCAGCCTGGGCGACTGAGTGACTTAGTAAGATCCTTAGTAATGTATCAAAATAAAAAAAATCAAAATACAAAGAGAAGGCCATAGATTCAATTCTCAGTGCACGCACGCGTGCACACACACCCACACCCACACACCAAATTGTTGTTTTTTATTTGGACACAGACATTTAGATGACTCAAGTAGCATACTGTCAACGATTACAATAGTGCTTATTTGTGTCTCTTATTTTTTAGTTTCTATTTTCCATTAATTCTCTTTCTTTATAAGGATGTATGCTTTCCCATTCTCTTAAAATAAAGTGAATTATATTAATGTAACTTAATTTAAATTCATCTAAAAAGTACCATTTCTATAAAATTTACCCAGTATTCATAAACTTGTAGCACAATTTTCTCTTACAGTGAAGATAATGACTCTTGGTGCTTAGTGAAAAACATAAGCTGTCAAAAATATAACTTCATCAAAGTCTTCAGACAAAAGGTTTATGTGGTTGTAGTTAGTCTGAACTTAAAAAAGCTATAGTTTATTTTATACAGAATAATAGTTTTTAAGCCAGAAGGAAACATGCTGAAGCAACTACTGTCAATATTTTGACATATCGGGTATGTTTGGTCTTAGTTTTTCTTTAATTTTATATGGTACAAGTTTTAAACAGGAAATTGAAAGGCTATCACAAGGATCACCCATGTACCTACCATGGAGATGCAACAGTTACTAGAATTTTGTAATAAATGATTGATCTGTCCCTCTGTTGCTGTCTACCAATCACCCGTTTCTCCATCTCTGTCTCTACCTCCTTTTGGCGGGCGAAACTAACCTGTATTTTTTTTTAAGAACAAGACATTCTTTTCTATAACCAGATAACATTATCATCAAAATTAATAGTTCCTCAATATGACCTAATACCCAAACCATATTTAAAATATTTCCAACTTCCCCAAAATATATTTTTAATAGCTTTTAGTTTTGTTGTTGTTGTTGTTGTTTTTCCAGGATACAATTGAGAATAGCCATTGGGTTGTTACATTTCTTTAGTTCCTTTTCACAACATTGCATTTTAAAAAGACCACCCATGTTCTGGTGAGTGATTAGTTTCTCTAGGTGATGTTGAGTTTGTACTTTTGTTAGATCCATTTTCTATAGATTGGAAGTTAGACTAAGTCCTTGGTTATGATTAGAATAGTGTTTTTGACAGGACTGCTTCATAGGTGATGATCTATGGTTCATGTTAGTCTGTCAGTGAGGCATGTCTTGCCAAGTTGTCCCAGTAGGAGTGGTATTATGCACTTTTCTAGTTAAAATGGTGCAGCTAAATCACTCCATTTCCTGTCTGTGTAATTAGCAAGTAATCTTTGGAGTAAAATTTTGCTATTTTTGAATATCTAGCCCCTTATTTATGTCATTAGGTAATAAAACCTAATGGTTTTAGTATTCTAAGAGGTTTTTCCTGGAATTATTTCATTAGGAATGAAACATGGTAATTTTTCTAACTCTATTCTGTCTCTGTTTATGAGCTGGAATTATTCTGCAGAAATAACTTGACTTTCTGAACTTTGGTACAAATTTTAAACATCCTTAAAAGGCAGCATGAAAGCATAATAACTTCCCTGTGTATTTATTTTTATGACACAAGTGTGAAATCATAATTCACAAACTGCTTCTATACTTGTATGTAATTAGTATACTGGAGTTAACATTTTCTCTTATCTGGGTGTTGCTGCGTTATAGTGATTTGTAAATATGTCCTTAAACGACTATATGAACTTATTCTGTGTGATCGTACCAAACTTCCATTTCCTATTAAATCTTTAGAATGTTCCCAGTTGTTCAGCGTTACAAAAAAGTTTTGGAACATTTTGTAACTGAATGTTTATTTAAAATTTGGTTCATTTCTTTAGGATCGAGTCTATTTTTCTTAGACTCCAAATAAAACATGCAGTGGTCATAAGTCTCGACTGGGCTTTCACTGAACACTGGTTCCTCTGTCTTTAGAGCTAATGGCCATCAGGTGATATGGCTTGCATCATACTACCTCCTATTTTACCATATTTAAAACTTTTAATGTTCTCTTTTCAACCGCCCTGTTAGCCCATTAAGAACAGATAGTATCATCATGCTTAATGTTTTTTTTT